>CAUYSK010125517.1:0-34128 GCA_963575035.1 Avahi laniger
AACTGGCCAGGTGTGGTGGCTCACGCCTGTAATCCCAGCACTCTGGGAGGCCGAGGCAGGTGGATCGTTTGAGCTCAGGAGTTCGAGACCAGCCTGAGCAAGAGCAAGACCCCGTCTCTACTAAAAATAGAAAGAAATTAATTGGACAACTAAAAATATGTATATAGAAAAAATTAGCCGGGCATGGTGGCGCATGCCTGTAGTCCCAGCTACTCGGGAGGCTGAGGCAGGAGGATCACTTGAGCCCAGGAGTTTGAGGTTGCTGTGAGCTAGGCTGACGCCATGGCACTCTATCCCGGGCAACAGAGTGAGACTCTGTCTCAAAAGGAAAAATTGAGGAACTGGGTATCATGTGTAAGAAGGTTTATATTGCATTATCTTTCTGTTCTATTTGAATTTTGGGACCTGTATTCCTTTAAAAGTATTTTGAGACCTGCTGTGAAAATGACCATAAGTCGTGTCCGTACTAAATTTTCAGATGAGAACTGAAGCACCCGCCATAATCTGCATTTTTGCCTCCAGGGTGCCCGGCATCTGCACACGTCCGGACCCCTGGCTCCTTTCTCAGTCTGCATCTGTCGCTTCAGCGCTGCGTACACAAGTTCAAACTGCGAGCCAGGAACAAAGCTCGCCCCATAGCGCACGCCAGAGAGAAGTATCTAAACAACACCCGACTCTCACGTGCGTGTCAGGAAGTAACACCCAACTTCAGTCGGTTTCCAATGGGAATAGTCCTACTATTGTAATGAAATATTGACAATCCGAAATGCAAAAATTGAAGATATTCATTTTCATTTCTACCACACTACCACCCCCAAAATCTGGGATATTCATTTCAAAGAGAAGAAAACCTCACTGACTTGTTATTCAGTCCATCTGGGGAAAAGCCGCAAAAGGAAATAACATCTGTTATACAAAGAACAGATGCTGTGTCTTCAGAACTCTCATCTCCATGAAATGAGCCCCGTGGACACAAGATTCTTTCTGTCATTTCCATTTGCAAACGGCCACAGTCCGTTCTGGGTAGAAAGGGGGCCAGAGGGAAGGGATGGTGTCTCGTTCACCCCGGAAGACGCACCCCCACAGCCGGCCAGTGTCCACAAGTGATCAGGGCCTCGGAGGGGGCGTTGGGACCTCCCATGGCATGTCACTGCACGTCACACAAGCGCGAAACCCGGGGCTGCTGTGACGGATGGGAGGTGGGAGAGGAAGGGGCTGCCGACAGGAACGTCCGTGGGGAGGGGAGGCACGAGGGGTTATCTGGACAGAGGCCAGGGACGGCGTTCCAGGCAGTTAACGACCTGGAAGGCGGAGGCACAGAGCCGTAGGAACAGGTGCCGCACACGGACGCCAGGCATCGCCCCGCGTTGTCCCGGGGCAGGAGAGGCTGCGGGGACTGGAGGACGTGCCAATAAAGCCGCTGCTTCCTCTTGCCAGATAACTCCTGCTCTGTCGAACAGTGTGCCCGGAATTGCCAGGTATCCCCCTCTTTAAAGAGAAGCCAGACATCCTGGTTTTTTCCTTTGAAATCTCCCAAATTTTTAATGTCAGCAATTTTTAAAAAATTAAAACAGTGTGCAGTGCTACAAGATGTAACAGAGGACTGAATTCGGCAGGTAGGTTCCCTTTTACGAGCTAAAGAGTAAACTATCGTCCTAACGGTTTCATCGGAACAAGAATATCTCGCTGTTTTGTGAAAAAGAGACTCTGCAGCTCTTTTCCCATCAAGACGGTGACACGAGACCCTCCGGCTGTGCAATCACCTTGGTTGTCACCAGATAAACTCTCATAAAGAATAAATGTCTACTCAGACAGGACGGCCAGCCCGGCAATAAGGCGGCTCGTTTCGGGGACTTCAAAATATCCCCAGGTCTCACAAAATTGAGTGGGAGTGGGCAAGCAGAGAGAGCTCAGAAGGCACAGAGGGAGGGTTTCAGCTGCAGCACAGTTATAAACCAGGTCTTCAGGACTGATTTATCACCCACATGTAAAGGCCCATCGATTCGGTTTGGGGTGTGTGTGAGAGAGAGAGAGAGAGAGAGAGAGAGAGAGACAGGAGCATTAATAATCGAAAAAAGTTAGTTTTGCCTTTTCAGTTTTTCTTCCAGATTTCCCTATTCTTATCCCTTCCACGTTACTTATTCCTTGTGTCAGTCAAGGGAAACCACATCCCTTGGTTTCATTTGGGGAAATACATCTTCTGTGTCCATCGACTTGATTCAACCGAAATCTAGACACACAAAGCTCACTTTCCCCACCGGACTTTGCCTGCTGTTCCCACTGCCTACAATGCTGTTCCCTGCGCTTTGCACGGCTGGCCCTATAATTCAGGTCTCAGCTTGCATGACCCTCCCCTCGGACCAGCCTCTCATCACACCACCGTCCACCCTCTCTGCCACGTCGTCACGTCGCTTTCTCACGGCATTTGCTATTACTTGGGTTTCTTTGTCAGCGTGTCTGCCTGCGGTCTGTCTCCTGTGCCAGACTCTTCCTCGACTGCTCCATCTGCCCCGCATCCCTCGTGTCTGAGACCAGGCCTGGGGTGGGTGCGAGTGTGTCGGAAATTCAGATTTTTGCATTTTAAGTCGCCCAAATTTTTAATCTTAGTAATTTAAAAAATAACTATACAGACGGAATGCAAAAATGAGCAAGTGAATACACATAGAATGTAATTATACATATAATTCTGGTACCCCAGAGAATCTCTATTTGCCAAATTCCCATTTGTTCCATGGGTATAAACATTGTTTTAAAAAATCCTATCATAAACATATTTTTCCCACTGGGAATATGAAGAATGAAGTTTCTGCCGTGACCCAGGGGTTGTGACGGTCCTTTATAAACTGTGCAACGTCATGTAAACGTACAGAACGATAATCACTATAATTATCCATCTTGGCCTCCCAGGTCCCTAAATAGGGGCGGTGAAGGAGCTGCCCGCCCTCCTGGGAACGGACTGGAACCAGCCGCACCATGAACCCCAGGACCAGGAAACTTCTGGATAATGACACGGTTTGGTTTTTTTCTTTTTTTACATTCCCTTTTCCCCATTATAAGTGTTATCTATAAAATGGCTTGTTTATAAGCTTTAAAACACACGGCCTGCAGCGTCTCGGCCAATGCCATTTATGGATTTAGATTAATCAACCATCCCAGCTTCCTGGGGCGCAGAGGCAGACGCCCGGCCGCCGGGCCGTGGAGACAGCCTCAGCTGCGAGTGTCCAGACCCGGCGAGTCCTGCTGTCCCCTCTGTGAGCCTCGCCTTCCTCTCCCGGTCTCCCTGTGAAGTGGGCACGTGGGCTAACGCGTCTCTCCAACTGCGACCTTCTGCCATTCCTCTAAAACGACAATCTGCACCAACGCAGACAGCGCAAGGCTCAAAACCGTTCCCAGCGGTTTTGCAATTACTCACAAAACTGAGCGCCCATCTCCGGTGCGTGGTGGAGCTCAGATCTGGCAAAGAGAAAGCAGACCGAGCCGGAGCAGAAGCGGGGTCTGGGAGCCGAACCGCGCAGGCGGCCAGACGACCAGGGCATCCTCGCTGGCGGCCTGGACGAGCCCCGCGTACTCCCTAAGCCGCTGCCGGCCGCAGGGCCCGGTGCTGGCGCCAGAACGAGAAAACGGGGAAAGCCCACAGTTCCGGTAGAACCTGTACAAAGTTTGGTGTGGTTGCGGCAGGAAACGGGCTCCGGAGACGAGGGATCCTGCCCGGTGCTGGGGCCCCTCCGTGGGGCTCACCTGGTACCTGCCGCACCTGCGTTCCTGCGCTGGCCACTCGGCCGCTACCTTCCGATAATCTCCGCACGTCTGTCCCCCCGACTCCCTTTGCGTCTCGAGTTTCCTGGGTCGGTGCCGTCCGTGCCTCTGAGACCATAAGCAAGTCACTTAATGTCCCTGGAAGACACACGTCTTCGTCCGCGGTGGCGACGCCACTCCAGGACTGGCTCGAAGACCACGCGGAGTGGCTGTGAAAGGACCAGGGCGCTGCCATCTCGGCGCTTTCTAGCGCTCCCGGAGCGAGGTGCTGGGAATCGTGCGGGGTTTCCTGGCTGGAGGGTGCGCGGGTTGTTTCCAGTGTCCCCGTCCCCGCAGGCTCCTGCGTGTCCGGGTGTCCACGTCATCAGCAAGTGCGCAGGGCTCAGGCTTCCCCCTGAGGCTCCCCAGGCACCGCGACCTTGGGGTCATGTGCAGGAGTGTGACGGGGTTGGGGGGCCAGGGCTGGAGCCCCCAGACGCAGTGGAGGGCGCCGTGGGAAGAGGAGACAGGACGGGGCAGGCGGCGCGAGGGGAAACCGAGAAAAGAAAAGCAGAGCCCAGCGGAGGGGCAGGACGGGGGACCCTCCGTGGTCGGCAAACGGGGCCCTCGTCACTGCTCCAACGCAGGAAGTGGGGGGGAAAGGAGATAAAAGGGAAAAAAGAAGAGAAAAAGACAAACCCACAAAGCTGAAAGCAGGGGGCAGGCGAGGGAGGGCCAGGAGAGAGGGGTGTCTGGGGTCAGGGCAGTCGGGGGGCGCCGGGTTCCCAGGCCCAGAATGCAGGAAGCACCGCGCCCCTGCGCCCCAACCCGGGCTCCGCGTGACGGCGTCTTTCCAGCGACATTTCTGTTATTGTCAGATTGCCACATGGCTAGTTGATCAAGAAACACGGTTTTCTACCCCAGATCAGGACGTGGGTGGAGCAGAGTTTCTGTGTGTGACAGACTGAGTGGAAACGGCCGGTCGACGCCCAGGGCCAAGAATGTGAGTGCATCCGATCAAAGAAAGAAACCCGTGTGCAGGTGGAAGGGTTACCAATTTTTAAAAATAAATTTTAAGAAAAGAATGTGAGTGCATGTGTATGGAAGTATGTGGGCACATGTGCATGTGTGTGTGAGGACGTGTGTCTGGTGCATGGGGGTACGTGTGGAGGCATGTGAGTGTACGTGTGGTTGTGTGTGCATGCATGTGAACACGTGGGCATTGAGGGTGCGTGTGGACATGTGTGCATGCGTGTGGATGCGTGTGGACAGGTGTGGACACAGAATCACAAGGCAGCGGTCTGGGCAGTGCCCGCAGAGCTCCCTTCCCAACGCTGCACGTCAGTGAGCACTGTGGCCGGGGTCTCGGGGCTCCAGGGCTGTGGGGTGCACAGCTCTGCCTGACCCCCGACGCCGACTCGAGGAACCACGTCCCTGCCCTCCCGGTTTCCTCCTCTGCTGGAAACCAGCGGAGCGGCACACACCCACTCCTGGACGGGTGCTGGCCACGGAAACCCTTCCCTTTCTTCCAGCGACTTGGTTGGGGAAAGGGGAACGCGTGGAAATCCACAGCTTCCACGCGTGCTACGCAGGGGACTTGAGAAGCTCCCCCAAAACGTGGGTGAAGGAGGAACGGCAGCATCCCGAGCTCCGTCGCTGGCAGGCTGAGGGGTGACGCGGCCCCGCATCACGGCCAGAAAGGAGACCCTGCCAGGTTCCTGGGGCTCTGACCGGAGGGCTCTCTGGGGGCTGGGTGTCAGGCTGGGACCGGGCCCTGGGTGCAGCCTGAGCCCCAGTTCTGGCTGGTGGTTAGAGGCTGGTCCCCATCGTAGGTGGCGGGGCCACTGCGGGAACTGAGCCCGTCCCCAGCAGGCCAGCATCCAGCTGCCCAGCAAAAGCTCAGACATTAGTGGTGGGGGGGCCTCCCCAGCCCAACTTCCAGCAGCAAGTGACCCCCACTGCCCACGGGACGCCTTCCCCTCTCCCTACCTGCTCCTGACCCCCAGGGCCAGGGACGTGGCCCCGCACACCTGCTGGTGGGGGGTGGTGCCTCCCTGCCCAACCAGAGAGCAGCCTCCTCCCGATGCTTCCAGACTGAGCACCGCAATGGTGACAGGAAGGCGGCCTGGCCGTGTGGGGACCGGGTTTCTCTGGGCACCGGAGGAGGAAAGCCCCGGTGGGCGGCCACCGACAGCCTCGGGCGGGCCGAAGCCCCAGTCAGCGCGAGTGAGTTCTCACGGAAGACGCAGGACGCGAGTTGGCAGGGACAGAAAGCGCTCGGCCCCGAGGAGGCTGAATCCCCTAATCACAGGCTTCATGCGACCCAGAGCCAGGCGTCGCTGGGCTGCCGCCCCATCCCAGCTCGGACGTCGGGAGGACAACGCGCCCGGCCGGGCAGAGAGGTGGGGGACCGAAGACCCCACCAAGGGCCCTTTGATGGCAGCCTCAGCGGTAAACAAATAAACCGCTCCCAGGACACCCGCTGGGCAAGAAGAAAACGTGGTGAGAATAAGGAGGAAACGCCCTTACCTGGGTGGTCCTGCGATCGGGAGTGGGCTCCGAGCACCTGCACACAAAGACCACACCGTGAGACACTCGGGGACGTCCTCCCGGCAGAAATCCACCCGGCGTCCACAGGAGCCACCTGGGGACGTTACCTGAAAGTCGCGGTCAAAGAGCAGCAGCCACGAGCACCAGCAGCAGAGGGCCAGCAGCGTCCCCATCGTGTCCCGGAGGGCAGAGCGTGGTCCACGCGCAGTTCCCGAGGGGCCGGGAGGAAGCGACCTCTTCACCTTCCACCTGCCCGGGACAGGGACATCTTCTCAGGTTCCGGGGAGGAAAAGGCTTTGTCTCCTTCAAGTCTGTGAAACGCAGCTGTCTCGGGGAGTTAGTGGGTGTTGCTTGCTTGTCACAGAACTCGAGCTTCTTGGGTGATCCGTAGGCTCATTGCGATGACCAGAGCCGCCGTGGAATGCAGGGAGGGACGCACGTCCAAGTCGCGGCGCCGGGAGAGCAATCCGGAACCGTCACTGCGTGCGAGGCAGGATTCCGTGTGTCCTTCGGGGCTTTCTTTGTATCCCAAGAGCCTTCGTGTGTCTCGGCCGGGTGTGAATTGGACTTTTCTCTTTTTTCTGGAGGTGGGAGAAAGCAAGAAGTGTTCGCGAGTGACTCTTCCCGGAGCTCCCGGCCGGGGCTGGAGCCCGTCCCACGGCGCTCGGCTCGCTAACTCCTCCTGGTCTGGCCCAAGTTTACCACGGCTCCGCGCCCTGGGCGGAGGGGAGTGATGTAAGGCTCCCTCCTCAGACCGAGTTCTGCTCCTTCTCTATTTATATCCGCGGCTGCTCTGTCCTTCCTGGGTCCTAACACCAGCCCGTTAAGAGCAACTGGAATCGCGTCCAGGATCTCAGGCTCCGACGCGGATGGGGCCGTGGGTGTCCCAGATGCTTCCAATCAGCTCGGCGGAGGCAGCGCCAGCGTCACATACATCAGACAAATGTAAAACAAACCACAAACTCTGCTCAGAGCCAAGTCCCGTTTGCCCACAAGGGCAGGAAAGGGAAATAAATGCGCACGCCCTGCCCTCCAGGGCAGGGGCTGACCCCGCATCCCTCCTTAACTCTTTCAGAGGACGGCGAAAGCTACAGGATTGTTTACACTGAGCAGTTACACCAGACCCCATAACCGTCCCCCCAGCACCAGGATGGCGTCTCAGTGTGATAGCAAAGAGACCCTCGGCCAGCTGTGCCTCAGTTTACCCTAGACCAGAGTTTATCCGATCTACCCAATACAAGTGTACACACAAACACACACACACCTGTAATCACAGCCACGTTTGCTGCGTGACGTGACCAGCAGTTACCTGTCTGTGAGCTGCCCAACACGCACTAGCCGTGCACTCAGGCAAATCGCCGCGTCTCTCTCGGTCGCAAATTCCTCCTCTGCAAAAGGGAGGTCGTGGCTCCCCCCGGGCGGGGTCACATGTGTGAGCTCCCACAGCAGTGCTTGGAAAACACGTGGCACTCAATAAATGTTATTTTTTATTAAGGAAAATGCTCAGTCCATAAATGTGGGCTATGATTATTATAATAAAGTAGAAAATAACACCCAATAAATGCCCGCTGATACCGCCATCCCCGCGGTCCTGACTTTAAATGGGAATTAGGAGCCGCGCATCCGACCGCTTCCTAAAGAGGAGAAGGAAGCGACTCCCAGTCTCCACGCGCAGGAAGAAAGAAGTGATGTCCAAAGGGAGGCGATTACTTTTAACTCGGGCCTGCAGCTGACGGCCGCTCGATGCTCTGACAGCCGGACCCTCGGCGCAGCCGGGGCGGGAGACAGGTGGTTTCCGTGCGTCCCCTGCCTGCCACCTCCAACGCCTGCAGCCGTGACCATGACCTCGGGCCGGCTGCCTGGGCAGATCCGCCTCCGGAGAGGCTCGTTCGCCACCGTTGTCTCCGAGTTCCATCTGCTACCTCGGCCTCCCGCGGG
This sequence comes from Avahi laniger, assembly GCA_963575035.1. Taxonomy (NCBI): domain Eukaryota; kingdom Metazoa; phylum Chordata; class Mammalia; order Primates; family Indriidae; genus Avahi; species Avahi laniger. Next base: position 8,224 of record CAUYSK010125517.1, read on the forward strand.
AGAGGGTGAGGGGAGGGCGGGCCCTGGCGGGGTCTCCTCCGCCCCAGCCTTAACTGCAGCAGAATCGCACGGATTCCTGAACACACGGGCCCTCCCAGCTCAGAACTGGGCAAAGCCAACGGTTCTTTTCAGTCGTAAAACTGTCATCGGATGACAGACGTCACCCAAGTCAAGGGTGGCCGTGAAAACTGGGTAGAAAGCAAGTTGAGCAGAACCTGCCCCGTAGGCGTCTACGCACACCCGATTGATGTTCGATCCGGATCCCAGACTGCGGGACGGCACCAGAGCACGCCCTCCTCTCTCTCACCTAGGGGTGCGGAGGAAGAATCCACCTCCGCCTAGAGCGGCCCCCAGGGCCGTGTCCCCCAGAGAGCGGGGGCTCTGGGAATGGGGTGGGCCCTGGACCAAACAGCTCAGGGTCCCTCTGTGCGTCCATCACCCCCTCACGTCGTCCTCAGATGTCACCCTGGGACACGCTCCCCGCCCCGATGCCCTCCCCTCCTGTGTTGTTGGCGAAGCCCCCAGTCGCCGTGGGGCACACTTCACATCTCGAACCCTTACTTGGTTTATCGTCGGCCTCTCCCCACGGAGACGCCCACGAGAGCAGAGGAACTTCTCTTGCTCGTTCGCTCTGTAGTCCCGGCCCCCAGAACAGGGTTGGCACGTCGCACGCATTCAACACGCAACACTCGAACGAGACGTTGTGAGTGAGGACGGCCCGCTTACTTAAGGGATGGAGACGGTTGTCGTGCTTTGGTGGAATGTGTCAGGCTTCTGTTGAGTAAATGCTAATTAAATATTAAAAGGGGCTTCACATCCCGATAAGGGTTTACTCGATAAACTTTTACAGGGACGCCGCAGAGTGGGACGGCAGCCAACGATGGGGACGTGACTGGATTATTCACGCAGGTGACACCTGTGCACACCTGACACGTGTCCCCGTGCGGGGGACAGCGTGGGCCTGCAGGGAGAGTCCGTGAGCAGCCCCAGCCGTGAGCGCAAGGAGCTCCTGATGCCTGACCCACCCCAGCCGCCCCTCCCTGCGGCCACAGATCCCCCACAAAGCACCACGCCTGCGAGACGCGCCCGACGCTGCTTGGACCCTTCACATATGCTCTGGGTCGGCGAGCAAATCGGAGCCGGGTCCGTAAGCACGGCGCAGGACCTACAGAAGCTAATGGGTTAGAAAGCTCTGGGGTGAATTCGCTGGGGGAGTGATGTGGAGGAGTGAGGGAACTCCTCCTCTTAATGACTGAGGGAAAGAACATTCCGGAAAGGAGCTATGGCATGGGCACAACATGGATCACAAACATGCGTGATCTCTGCCAGTGCAGCCTCCCTGTGCCCTTCGGAGAACACGGCCTTCGCCAGCCCGTGAACGGGAACCGTCAGGGACGGTGGGGGGCGCATGGCGCGTCGGGAACAAGCACAGCACCTCCCTCCCACAGACACTTGCGATTGGCCCAAGGCATACATGTGACCGACTCTCAGGACCAATCAGTGTCTTCCCTGGGATTAACAGACTGACCTCAAAAGGGAGAGGACTTCCCTCCCCACTGGAGTTGATGACCCAGAATGATCTTAAATTAAAGCTGTCAGTGCCCATTGTTATAGAAAAGAATTGCCTACAGCAGAAAGTAAAGGGCAAACACAGAAATTCTGGCATCCTAGCATTGGAGGGGCCAAGAGAGAACTTGAGGACGTCGACCAAGCCCCTGGATCCCGCTGCACCTAAAGCCAAATCCCCTGACTGGCCCCAGTGCTGTCATGTTTGGGCTCAAGCAAGTTTGAGCTTGGTTTCTGGGGTCTTTTATTTTTTTTGTTTTTTTTTTTGAGACAGAGTCTCACTCTGTTGTCCCGGCTAGAGTGCCGTGGTGTCAGCCTAGCTCACAGCAACCTCAAATTCCTGGGCTCAAGCGATCCTCCTGCCTCGGCCTCCCGAGTAGCTGGGACTACAGGCACACGCCACCATGCCCGGCTAATTTTTTCTATACATTTTTAGTTGTCCAATTAATTTCTTTCTATTGCTCAGGCTGGTCTCAAACTCCTGGGCTCAAGCGATCCTCCCACCTCGGCCTCCGAAAGTGCTGGGGTTATGGGTGTGAGCCACTGCTTCTGGCCTCATCCAACTTTCAAAGAGGCAGAGAGTAAGGACGAAAGCTTAAGAAACTGCAGTTTCTGCAGACATTGCTAATTAGCGACCCAAAATCTGTTCTCTTCCTTCTTTGAGTGAAGAATCGCCAACGCGCTTAGTTAAAAGTGCTCTTTCAGGCACGGCCGTGGGATGTTCTCACGATGAGATGTAGGCAGACACCTCTTGAACAAACAAAACTTCTGCAAAAACATTTTTGAGAGGCAAAATCTTTGCCCTTTGATCCTTGCTCTTCCTGCAGCTTCTGACCGGGACCCTTCTTCCCAGCTGGAACCTGGGGGTGGGACGGGCGGAGCAGCTGCCCGGCTGTCGTGAGAACGAAAACCACACGCCGCCCTCCTGGGTGTGGGCAGCATCACACCCGTCACAGGAAAAGCCCAGCTATCCACACAATCACAGCTCCCCAAACCCACTAGAGAGCTGAGGTCCAGGGAAGCCACCCAGCCTGAAATCCGGGAAAGACAGACGGGTGCGAGGAGAGCGGACACAGCGTCGTCTCGCAGGTGGCGGAGCGCAGGAGGGAAGCGGAGCCCACAGGTAAGGAGGACGCAGCAGACATTGGCAATGAATTTGGACAGGCCAGCATGGGCCGGCGCGAGAACACAGGACCCCGCGGCTGCACCGAAGGGGAGTTTGTCCCACACGCGGATGCTCCTCCCTGGAACCCTGGCAGGAAGCAGGCAGGGGCTGGAGGAGCAGCCACCACCGCGCAAAGGCACCAAGCCTGACCTTGACCTTTCTCCCCGAGGAGCAGAGTCCTCGCGTCGCTGGGAGGACGGCCAGCCCTGCCGGCCCTGCCAGCCCAGGGCTCGAGCTTCAGCGACCTCTCTGCTGGGCCCACGTCACCACAGATCCCCTCTGCGGGGAGAGGAGCAGGGCCACCGAAAACACCCGGCCCCAGACGGGGGCACGGGGCCCACCTGAGACAGAGGGTGGACCAGGAAACAGAACCTCCCCATTCCCCACGACCAGCCTAGCGAAATCCCATTCTGGCGTCGGAGGGACGCTGACATCCGGAGCACAAGCAGGGCCTGAAACTGAAAGTGGGGCAGGAACGGGAGCCACGCCTGAGCCAAAGCAAACCCGCCCTGAGCACCAGATCCCGCCAGAGGAATGCGAGGCCCGGCGCTCCGAAGGTAACCATAGCAACGGAACCCAGCCCAGCCCCGCTCCTGACCGGACTGACTTAACACACATGCACACACTGCATACGTGCGCACACGGACACACATCTCACACACATACACGCATGCACACATGCACGCATTCCACATGTGCGCACACGGACACACATCTCACACACATACACACGCATGCACACATGCACGCATTCCACACGTGTACACACAGACACACATCTCACACGCATGCACACATGCACACACTAATACATCACACACATACATGCACACATTGTACACATACATACAGACATGCATATCTCACATACACACATACATATGCACACGCACACATGTGTGCCTCACATACGTGCGCACGTGCACCCACAGGCACACAGTAATGATCCGCCGAGAGGAGCTCTCCCTATTTCCTGCGCAGAGGCCGCTTACCTGTCCCCACTGTCGTGCACGTGATGTCCAGCAGCCGTGCTAAAATCATCACACACACACAGAAAAAACACCCCACTGCCAAGAAGCAAAGCAATCAAAACCAAAAAATATATTTTTACTGATTGACAGTTTCATGCTAAAAGAAAATTTTAAATGCTATGATTAATATGCTAAATGCTTTACCGGAAAACAGTGACACCACTCATGAACGAATGGGGAATTTCCACAGAGATGGAAATTATACAAAGGAGTCAAATGGAAATGTATTATTAAAAAACATAACAGGTAAAACATTCCTTCTTTATCAGGACACTCAACACAAGTAAGGAAAGAATCAGTGAACTTCACGATAGCGCAATTAAAATTATCCAGACTGAAACACAAAGTGAAAAAGAACATATTTTCTTAACAATATCAGCAGTGGCTCACACCTGTAATCCCAGCACTGTGGGAGGCTGAGGCAGGAGGATCATTTGAGCCCAGGAGTCTGAGGTTGCTGTGAGCCAGGCTGACACCACGGCACTCTAGCTGGGAGACAGAGTGAGACTTTGTCTCAAAAAAAAAAAAACCACACACCTTAAATGTGAATACGTAGGCAGGTTCGAAGTACAGGTGGAGGGCGGAGACGCACCAGGCAAGCGCTGAACAAGAAAAAACGGGGGTGTCTGTCTGACCAGGCAGAGTGGACGTCAGACAAGGACACCGTCAGGGATAAAGACGATCGTCACGTAGGAACAAAGGGGCGATTTCACCAGCAACGCAGAGCAGTCCGCGGCAGGAATGCGTCTAACCTGCAGAATGCAGGACAAACCCCGTCCCTGCAGACACAGACAGACAAACCCAGTGATGGCTGGAGCCCCTCTCTCGGTGATCAGTAGAATGAGGAGGCGGAAAGTCAGGAGGGATGCAGATGTGACCAGCACTAGCGACACTCTGCATTCAGGGACACGCACAGGACACTCCCCCATGACAACAAAAGGACGTCCCTTTCAGGGCCCGCAGAACATGTGCTGATCAGAACACACTCTGGCCCACAGAACGAACCTCAGCAAACATGAAACATCGAAATCACACAAGGTGAGTCTCTAATCATAATGAAATCGAACTAGAAATCAAAATGAAAGCCAGAGACTGGGATGTGAGGGCGAGGGAATGTTCTAAAATTACATCGTGGTGGTTGTTTTGTGACTGTCAATGCACTGAGAACACTGCGCTGTTTCCTTTAAACGAGCGGCCTTTGTAGAACATAAATTACTGGAACTGGTACGTAAGTCTGGCCGGGTCACAGAAACAAGGTCCGCGAGAAAAAATTAATTTTATTTTGCTATGCTAGCAACGAATGACTGGAAATTAAAATATTAAAAAACATCATTTATTATAGTACCAAAAATTGAAACATTTTCCTTTTTAGGGAAATTTTTTTGGATGTTGGGCCAGTTTTATATCTTGTTATTGTGGTGGTTACGTGACTAGGTGTTGGTCAAAACTCACAGAACTGGACCCTGAGAAGGGTGAGTTCTTTTTTCTGTGTATGAATTACACCTAAACAAACCTGCCCCCCAAAATCCCACAAGCTAAGGGTGGCAGAGCCAGAGGTTAGAAGCAGCTTGGTCCTCGATGACATCACGGAACTGCCACCCCTGCAGTGGCTGAGCGCTGGGGTCTAGCGTCAGTTCCCCGCACTTGAAAAATAATCTCTAACGTGGCGAGCTGATCTGGGCCTCGGAGGGTTTCTTGGTCCACGGTGACTGTCCTCCTCTGCCTCTGAGCCCAGCCGCAGCCGTGACCGGCACTGCCCGCAACTCCGCTTTCATCCCCACCTGCCGCCGCTGAGGAAGGAACAACCTCGACGGGGAAAGACGGGTCTTGCCGACAGCGAGTGCTGGGCAACCACCATCTGTCATCACCAGCACCGTCCTCCCAGGAGCACTTAACATGTCACCCAGCAAATGCGTGATTTGTGCCTGCAAGCACAGTCAGCAGCAGGGGAAAGACGATCCGCCACCGTGCACCTTTTAGGAAATCGCGCAGAGCCCCCGCGGAACAGTGGCAATCAATTAACATCCCACTCCTGTCTCGGAGTAACAGTGTCAGGTTCCTTCAAACCCTCAAGGATGGAATCGTATGTCTTGGGATTATTCTGGGGAGCACCTGTCCCAACCAGTATTCTCATACCAAATTTCAGGAATACCCTACAAAAGGAACTCAACTAGAAATCAAAAAAAAAGAAAGATATCCGGTTTGAAAATCAACAGAATTGCACCACGATTTGTCTGACGATATTGTTTGAGGCCCTAGATCCAGTCATGCCTGAAGCCAGCTCTTTCTAGACTTTTCAGTTACATGAGCCAATAAATTTCCTTTTCTGCTTAAGTCAGTTTGAAATGAGTTCTTTTACTTGCAGATAAAGAAGTCCTGCACAGGACAGGTTCTATTAGGTCTCCAAGTCTCTGATTTTTCTGCTTTGAATCCATTTTCCGCACAGCTCATGTTCCCAGAGCATGGATTTCACCTCAACCTCTTTTATAGAAATTTTAGAAATGGATTTCTACCTAGAAATGTTCCAAAAGACAAGTAACATGGGTGCTTTCTCTAGACTGTGTCTCTACAGATTCAGCCTAATCCTGTCTGTTTGGAAAAGCATCATTCCACACCAAGTTTGCCTTATACGGTGGGGCTCTGGGCAGTATTTGTAAATATGACCACAAATTCAGCCTTTACAAGTTAATAATTGCCCATTCCCATCTCCACTTTTCTCCGTCTTCCCTGCCGACATCCCCATCCAAACCAGCATCATCTCTCATCTGGGGCCTGCACCAGCCCCTTAACCGTTTTCCCTGCTTTCTCTCTTGCCCCCAATAATCCGCTCTCCAGACATTAGCCAGGATGATCTCACAACATCTAAATGAGGACATGTCGCTTATGGCCGAAAACCCTTCAAGAGCCCATCGTACCCTCAGTGAAAGCTACACTCCTTACCGTGGCCCTCAAAAGACCTACACGATCCGGCCCCTTCCTCTGGTCTAATCTGCCCTCATCTCTTACCCTTTCCAACCTGCTCACGGCTGTGGACCTGATGTTTTTGTTCCCGCCCCCCCAAATCCAGCATGGAAACCCCAGTCCCTCACTGTGATGGTATCGGGAGGCGAAGCTTTGGGAGACAATTAGGTCGCCAGGGTGGAGCCCTCCTGGATGGGATTAGCCCCCTAACAAGGAGAGACATGAGAGGGATGATCTCTCTCTGCCACGTGAGGACGCAACAGGGAGGTGTTTGTCTGTGAACCGGGACGAGAGCCCTCATCAGAGCCCGACCACGTCGGCACCCTGATCTCGGACTGCCCGGCCGCCAGAACTGTAGATATAAATGTCTCTTGTTCAAGCCACCCGGTCTTGCTGCTTTGTCATGGCAGCCCAAGCTGACCACGACACCCACCATGCCCCAAGAACACCGCCCTTTGTTCTCCGCCTCGCCACGGCAGGACTTTGCCCACCTTGTTTCTTCCACGTGGAATCACCTTTCTTCATCTTGCTGCTCAAGTCTTTGCTCAGTTTCCAGTTCCTCAGAGGGAACGTTCCCCGACCAATCAGCACACACCGACGATGAGACGAGACAGGTGTTGAAATTATCTGACAAAGAGTTTGAAGCAGCTGCTATGCGAATTCTCAAATGACAAATCAGGAGCATTCTTGAAACTAAAGTTAGCGAAGAACGTCGAAAAGCCCTCCAGGACTTCTTCGTGTAGGCTCATTTGTTCTGACAGCACCCACTATACCTGTAGCATAACGTAAACCTCTAACGGGAAAATTTAAATTATGTTTGCAGACCATTCAGTAAAATTGAACACACACAGATGTGAAAACAGAAAGGAAAATATAAAGAAGAACCAGGTGGAAATTTTAGAACGAAAAAGTACAATAACTGATATTAAAAAATGATGTTGAACTTAAAGATAGATCGATAAAGATCAAATAATCTGAACAGCAGAGAGAAATGACTGAAAGAGAAAACAACAGGATCTCAGGGACCTGTGGGACGTCAACAGTCTAACATTTATGTCATCAACGTTCCAGAAGAACAGGAAAAGAATATGGTGCTAAAAAATGTTTTTGAAGGCCGGGCGCGGTGGCTCACGCCTGTAATCCTGGCACTTTGGGAGGCTGAGGCAGTGGATCGCTCAAGGTCAGGAGTTCGAGACCAGCCTGAGCAAGAGCGAGACCCCATCTCTACTAAAAATAGAAAGAAATTATCTGGACAACTAAATATATATATATATGTAAAAATTAGCTGGGCATGGTGGCGCTTGTAGTCCCAGCTACTCGGCAGGCTGAGGCAGGAGGATTGCTTGAGGTTGCTGTGAGCTAGGCTGATGCCACGGCACTCACTCTAGTCAGGGCAACAAAGTGAGACTCTGTCTCAAAAAAATAAAAAAAAAATTTTTTTGAAGAAATTATAGCTGTAAAGTTTACATGTTTGATGAAAGATGTAAACCTACATATTCAAGAAGTTGAACAAACCCCAAACAGAAAGCCGTACCCAGACACATCATAACCAAACTGCTGAAAACTAAATCTCAGCGAGAGAAAAGGAACACGGTACTGTTCAAAACAACTGAAGATCTCTCACCAGAAACCATGGAGGCGAGAAAAAACAACAATTCTCAACAGCTAAAAGAAAAGAAAACATCAACTCAAAATTCTATATCCAGCAAGAATATCCTTCAGAGATATTCTCAGATGAAGAAAAACTAAGAAAATTGATATCCAGCAGACCCACTCTAAAGACGCACTAAAGGAAGTTCTTTAGACCAGGTGCAGTGGCTCAGGCCTGTAATCCTAGCACTTTGGGAGGCCGAGGCAGGAGGATCGCTTGAGGTCAGGAGTTCAAGACCAGCCTGAGCAACAGAGTGAGACCCCGTCTCTACAAAAATTTGAAAAATTAGCAGGGTGTGGCAATGAGCACCTGTAGTCCCAGCTACTCGGGAGGCTGAGGCAGGAGGATCCCTTGAGCCCAGGAGTTTGAGGTTACAATGAGCTACGATGACACCACTGCACTCTACCTGGGGTGACAGAGCGAGACTTTGTTTCAAAAAAAGAAAAAAAGAAGAAGAAGAAAAAACTCACAAAATTAAAAGGAGATGTAGACAAACAATTAGAATTAGAGACTTCAACACTCCTCTCTTAGTAACCATAATGGTTAATTTTATGTGTAAACGTAACGGGCAATCCTTTAAGAAGCCCAGATAGCTGGTAAAACATTACTTCTGGGTGTGGCCGTGAGGATGTTTGGGGAAGAAATTAGCATTTGACTCAGCAGACTGAGTAAAGAAGACCCGCTCTCACCAATGGGGTTGGGAATCATCCAATATATTGAAGGTCCTTTGTTGAAAGGTGCAGGAAAGTAGAATTCACTTTCCCTTCCTGAGCTGAGACATCCATGTTCCCCTGCTCCTGGGCATGGGAGCTCCTGGGTCTCGGACCCTCACACTCCAGGACTTAGAGCAGTGGCCCCTGAGTTCTCAGGCCTTCAGACCGAATTACCCCCGCCACCTTCTTGTTTCTCCACCTTGCAGACAGGACTTAGGTAGGACTTCTCCACCTCCATGATCACATAAGCTGATGTCCATATCAATCTCTCTCATTCATAGAGAGGTAGACAGACAGACAGATAGGAAGATATCCTTTTGATCCTGTTTCTCTGAAGAGCCTTAACTAACACAGTTATAGCTAGAACTGTGAGACAGAAAATTAGCAAGGGCTTTAGAAGAAATGAGCAGCATGATCAACCGTCTGGATCTAATTGACATTTGGAACACTCCACCCAATGACAGCAGATTACACATTCTTCTCCAGGGCACATGAAACATTCACCGAGACAGACCATAGCCTAGGCCATAAAACTCATCTTAATCAATTTAAAACAAGAGAAACCATATAAAATATGCTCCCTGAATGTAATGAAGTAGAGATAGAAATGAATAACAGCAAAATAACTGGTAAATCTCAGATCACTTGACAATTAAAAACATACTCTCCCAACTAATCCATATGTAAAAGATGAACTCTTAAGGGAAGTTAGAAACTATTTAAATTAGTGAAAATGGAAATACGAAATATCTAAATTTGTGGAGTACAGCTAAGGCAGTGTTTAGAGGAAAATTTATAGCAATGAATGCTTATATTAGAAAAGAATAAAAACCTCAAAATCAATAATCTAACGAGCCTCCATGTTAAGAAATTTCAAAAGTTAGAGCAAAATAAACCTAAATCAAGCAGAAGGAAAAAAATAAGTTTTAAGTTATTATATATCAACAGTGATTTCTGAGCAGGAAGATTGTTGCAGAAACTAAGTCATCTAGACAAATTTCCTGCTTAGAAATCTTCAGTGACATATAATTACTCACCAAAAAGAGAACGGTTACTGATAGATCCTTCTCCACTGTGGTCCCACGTGACTCCCCAGTATCACCATCCCCTCCTCCCTGTTTTCCCAACCAAACGGAATATTCCCCCTACTGCCGACCACGCCTTCCTGCTGCTCACGCTGCCTTTGTCCACACGGCTCCGTTTGGAGCTTCCTTGCCCATTGGCATCTTAAAACTCAAATTCTACTCAACCTTAAGTTAAAATGCCTCTATCCTCAGATTTCTCAAAGAACTAAAAGTAGATCCACCATTCGGTCCTTCTGGTATCTACCCGCTATCGGGTATCTATCCACCCGAAGGAAAAGAAATCATCATATTAAAAAGATGTCTGCACTTGTGTGTTTATCACAGAACAACCCACAATCGTGAAGATGTGGCATCAACCTAAGTGCCCATCAGCCAATGAGTAGATAAAGAAAACGTGTGTGTGTGTGTGTGTGTGTATACATGTGCATGTGTGTGCGTGCGTGTGTGTGTATTTATATATCATGGGGTGCTGCTCAGCCATAGCAAAGAATGAAGTCAGGTCTTTTGCAACATCTTGGATGGAACAGGAGGCCACCATCCTAGGGCAACTATCTCAGGAACAGAAAAATAAATGCACATGTTTTCAGTTATAAGTAGGAGCCGCCATGGCCACGCGAGGACACACAGAGTGGTAGAGTGGACACTGGACACTCGCGCAGGGGGAGGATGGGAGGGGCCGAGGGACGAGAAGCGACCTGTGGTGTGACTACTTGGGTGACGGATACGCCAGAAGCCCAGACGTCACCACTACGCAATATACACATGTAATAAAATTCACCTTGTTCACCCTCAATCTATTAAAATAAAAAAGATAAAATGCCTCCATCCTCAAGCCTACACACGAAATACTTCATATGCAATATTTTGTTGTTTTATGTGTCTCACATGCATCGTTTTATCTAATATTTTGATCACTCTTTGAGGACGGTACTGATAGTTTCCATGTTTTTAGAAAGTCCGAGGACCGAGGCGCAGACTCCCAGATAACTGCCAAAGAGCAGGCGGGCGATGAACAGGGACCAGGTGATCAAGCCACACGGCCACCTCCCGCATTAATGTCCCTGGCACCTCCCGGCTCTGCCTTCCTGCTCGGGCTCCCCCAGCCTCCCGTCTGCGGCTGCCTCAGGGCACTTATCACGTTGGCCTGAAGTTTGAGTCTTTGTGTCCTTAATGGATTATCGGTTCCCAGCGCACAAAGGCGAGACCACGTTAGCTTTTTATTGAACTAACTTCAGGCTGAATACATATTGGTGGGCGGAGGAGGGAGGACAGGACACCAAAGCCATCGGGTGGCACTAAGGGACTTCCGAGGGTGCTGACCCTTACCCAACGGAAACGCCCCTGAGCTGAACCGAGACCCTGGCGCTCCTGCGTCACGAGCCGCGCTCAGCACCAGCCTTTCTTTCTGCACCTGCCGCCGCCTTCCCCAAAACAAACTTTCTAAAACACATCTGTACCCCACAGAAGCTCCCGCCACCGCGGGGTGACAGACCAGGGGAGAGCTCACGCGTCGCCCGCCAACCCCTCAACATAGCGACCCGAGCGGCCGCCGCCTTTCCAGAGGACCCGTTTATCCCTGACTACGGCCGGGCATCTCCGCTGCCTGGCACCGCAGGGGAGCCGTGGTGCAAGGAGGGCCAGGTGTCCGCCCTGAAGGAACCTCAGACTCCGGTCGATGGGGAGACACGTAGCACACAAATGAACAAAAAAGCAATAAAATTAAGATTGTGACAAGTGCTTTACGTAAAATATTTAAACACAGCTTGGTGTTCGCGATGAAGGGAGCGGAGGGGGTTACCGCAGTTGGAGGGTCGGGGCGGACCTCGCTGAGCAGATGGTGTTTGAGCTGAGCCCGGGCGTGCGGAACTCCGAGGGGACAGCCTGGCCGACGAGGAGGACATCAAAGTCCCCATGGCAGGAACGAGCCTGGTACTCGTGGGGGCTGGGGAAGCCGGCAAGGCCGGAACACGGAGGGCAGAGAGGGGCGCTCAGGACGGGGCTGGGCGTGCGTGGGCCAGATGGAGAACCCTCCGTGATCGCGGAGAGGAGGCTGGGCTGGAGTCGCGGGTGCCGGGAAGCCGCTGGCAGGTTGGAGAGGACTGTGCATTAGCTAATTGTCACTTCGAAACGCTGGCTCTGGCTGCGGCGTAGCTCCTGACTGCTGGGGGCCGGCGACGCTGGAGTCTGGTCGGGAAACCCTTGAGGACACCGGCCAAGTGTGGACGGCGGCTTGGGCTGGGGAAGTGGAGGCGGGAGTGGAACAGACTGAAGTAGGTAAAGTCAGGATCCATTTTTGGAAACAAAGCCGACGAGACTTGCTGATGGGCGCCATGACGCCGGGGAGACTCCTGGGCTCGGGGCGGAAGCAGCCGGGGGAACGGGGTGCCGCCGACCGTGACGACAGAAGCAGAGAAGAAGTGGGCTGCGGGGTGGGGGGCGTTGGGACCCCAGCGCTGAAAGCACAGCCCCATTCCGAGGGCATCCCGCCCTCCCAGGGCCCGCGTGGGCCGCGGACGGGGACTGCTGCGAATCTCTGGGGAGACCGGAGCGCACCCTAACCCCAGCCCACGCACCAGGGAGACCCGGGGTGGAGGCCACCGGATCAGAAAGTGGGGAAGTCATTCTGGGGACAGGGTGAACACCGCGATTGATGTCGAGGTCCCCAAGGGGTCCTGGAGCCCTCACATCCCAGCTGGGTCCCGGGTCACCGTTCCCTGATCCACTACAGGCCATGGGCGCAAAGCTCCTGAGAAGTCCCGCACTGCCCACGGGAGCCACTCCAGAAACCTCCTGCACAGCCAGAAATGTCCCTGTTTACTGTCTGGGCTTGTCATCGGAAGGGGGTGGAAACACCCTCTTAGTGCCAGGTGTGTTTATCCCCAGCTGGTGGCCAGGCCCCACGCCCCCCGCCCCAGCCCTAACAAAAGCGCCTTTCACTTCCCCTGAACATGCCCTAGAACCTTTTCTCCGGGGCTCGCCCGTATTTATTTGTTTCCTACGGGCTGTTTGGCTAAGTGTCTGTGGAATGCGCCTCCGTGGCCAACCGAACTGGAATGAAGCAAAGCTGGGGCAGCCGTCGGTGCGGCCCATTCCTTAAAAGTCACTTTTTAAACACAAGGAGGCGGCTCCCTCTCCGCTGCCTTCCTCGCTTGGCCACCACCGTCTCTCCAGGATGAAGGCACCGTCCTGCCTCGGCCCCAGAACCCAGCTGGACACAATACCGTCCCCAGAACCTGAGAGTCCCGGCCAGACTTGGGTCTTTAATGACGCCCCGTAGAAGCCAGTGGAGCTGCTGTTATTTCTGCTACTCACTATGACAAAAAGCAGAGAATTAATTCACTGAAACTCGCTTTTTCCAGCTGACAGAAATCTCATCAGGGTTGATGATTTTATCCTTTGCTTTCATCTGTCATTCCGTTTTCAAAAAGAAAAAAAAAGACAATTTCGCTTGGCGTTTAGATGGCAACATAGCTCAGCGATCCCTTGGAATCTTTGGTCCCGAAATACTCAGCAATCCGGGGAGAAAATAGTTTCACAAACTTCCCAGCTGTGAGGTTTCAGCCCTAGTCAGCCTCATTTCCCGTAAAGACTCACAGTCCACTAAAAATCCCAGAGGAGCCGGGTTATCTCTCGTCGGGCTGTTCTGAACAAAGTGGCGCGTGCCTCGGGCTGCTTAAAGGGCCTGGTACTTCTCTCCTTGGAAAGGGAGCAGAAAAGATGCTGTAACAGGATGATTTTGCGGATGAGGCTTTGGGTCGAAGGAGGAAGGTTCCGGGAATCAAAGGCTCCCAAGGTGTGTCTGTGGGTTTGGGTGGAGGAAGGGATCTGGGAGAGTGTCGGTGTCCGACGCCCAAATCCTACCTTGGAAACCGCGCTCCACACCCCAGCCTTGGGCGGGACGGAGCGAAAGACACCCGGGAACACCTGTGACGTACGATGTCACTTACCTGGTGTCGTCCACACTTTCCGCAGAGAGTAATCATCCGGATCGTGGGATTGAGATACCCAAGTAGTTCCTGTCTCTGCATCTGAATTACTTTATCTGTTTCCCTGACCCTAAGTTTTGGTGTCCGTAAACCAGACTTGCAAAATTATCTAACTCAGACTGTGAGGAATTTGGAAATACAAAGTTTTTATGCCCTGAACTCATCAGCTGCCTCACACTTACTAATTCCCAGTTGTGCCACATCCCTAAGAAAAACATGCTATGTGTGCAACCATGAAAGCTCCCGTTTCCTGAACCCTGGACCCCAAACACAGTTTCTTGCATGTCAGCTAGTTACGACCACAGATGCTAACGCGCCGTCCGTGGGGACACCGCCAGGTGCTTTAATCCCGTCCTCGTCAGACCATTCCTGCAGCGTCAGGAACCATCCTTTTCCTGTGTTTCCTTCGCGCATGTGCTCAGAGATTATTAGACAAGGAACATGCCAAACGATAATTATGAATGTAGAAAATAACGGTTTATAGTCCATTGAAAGTAATGATACCAAGCTATTAAGATTTCCCAATGTCAGGGAAGTCTTTTCAAAATTATTTATGAGGGTCAGAATAAAATACTTCTAAGGAGTACAAAGCCCTGGGACGGATGCTCTGGTGGACGGTGTGAGAGGGAGAGATGAACTATTGATTACGACCCAGCCAAGCAAATTGGCAGTGACCGCACCGGCAGCCACCCCTCTTATTCAGACCTGCAGGGTCGGCCATTAACTAGGCGGGAGGAATAACCCTCGCGTCCAACCCTGCTCCGAAATTATCACTGTGCCCATACCCAATCATGTTGTTCTCCGAGCAGGAAAATAACCTCGGAGCCGTGCAGCTGCTGAACGGAACGTCCCCGGTCGCTACGCGCCACAGATGGAGTTTTAATTCATTCTGGAAGACGAGAAAACACACCGGCAACCACGACCTTTCTGAGATTTTCAATAGCAAGCTGTTTTTAGGTTGTTTTTAGATGCCGTGTCTCTGAGCTCACAGGAGAAGCCGTGGGGTCAGGCAGAGCATCCAACGCGGGGGTCCTGCCAGCGGAGGAGAGAGCGCCACCCCTCCCTGCGGCCCTCGTCATCTCGTGAACACTGACGGTGTCACCACCATCTTCATCGTGTGGCCGCTGTCACCGTCCTCAAAGCGAGCACCCGCAGGGCAGTCACCAGGTGCGGACGTGGGTCCTGGTGCCTGCTCAGGATCCACTGAACCCTCACTGTGACCCCGCGACCCTGCCGGGCAGGTGCCCCCGTTAACGCCTCTGAGCAGACGAGGAGACCGAAGCCCAGAGAGGTGACGCAAGATCCCCAAGGCCGGCTTGTGAGCAGGGGGTGAAGATTTGAACACAGGACTCGTGACACCCGAGTTCTCAGCCGCACCCCCACACAGTCCCATATGTCCAGAATGTTCCGAAAGAAAAGTATATTTTATCACAAAGAAGCGCAGCGTACAGCTGATCTTGCCGGGACACTGCTCGGTGGTGCGCGATGACGTGGTTGTCACCGCCATGCTCATGACCCGCGCTCACCGGTAACCCGGCTCCCACACGTCTCGGAGACGCACACGGGCTCACGCCCAGGCACAGCACCGAAAGGATTATGTGTAAGTTTTTATAATTATTTCACGTGTGACAATTCAAAGACTTTAAAGCTCCCCAGCTCAGAGCACCTTCCTCTCAAGACGCGGTTTCTTTCTTTAACCCATGAAAAAAAAAACCTTCCTATTCCACCCTTGCTTGAGTCTTTTACCAACGGTCCCTTCTCATCGGCTGAAACAACTAAAGCACGACGACGGGCAGCAGGGTCCTCGCTGCCGGAGAACAGCGCCGCACGCGCGCCTGCCCTGCCTCACACGCCGTCGGAGGCGCCTCACACGGACTCTCGCGTTTGGGGGTCTGTGCGAACGAGAAAGCACAATCCACGCGCGGGAACGTGTCTGTAAGTTTGCGGGACTCGGTTTTCCTACCTGAGGGGAAGTCATGATGAAGCAGGGGCGGTGAGATACACACTGCTGGCAGGAACTCAGGAACGACAAACGCAGATGAGAAACGGCCCCGTGAGGAGAGGCGCCAGACGTCCCCTCCCGTCTCTTTCCAGAGCACTCGAGTTAAAACGATGGCAAATGGGCCGCCACGCAGGTCGGCTACCACACGGAGATGGAGGCGTCGCCGGGGGTTACCTGAGCATCAGCCAATGCGCAAGCAACGCGGCCACGCGGCCAGACAAGCACGAGCTGCGCTGTGTCCAGGCTGCTGACTCTTCCTGGTCCTCCGCGAGGTTACAACAGGGAACGGAGACAGGCAAAAGGGAGGAGAGAAGCTGGAGCAGGAAAAGAGACACACGCAGACGGTGATAAAACCCGACATGGAGGCCCTAGTGGCCAAGGCTGGGTCAGCTGCCAACCACAAGACGGAAGCAAAAGGAAAACGGATTGGTCTGTGGAAGGAAGGGCCAGTGGTGAATCTGGCTGCAGGCACGGCTGGATCCAGGGGCCCGGCTGACGTCCTGTTGTTTAGCTTTGCCCTCCCCCATGCTGGCATGGCAGGTGTGAGCCTCCGAGCCCAGCTATAACATTTAGAGCACATGTGAAGGCTTCTCGTCTTAAGATAGTGGCCTGTGACACTCTTCTTTACCAATTCAATTTTTCACTCATCTTTTGCTTTTCCCAAATCTACATAACTCACCCTTACAACATTTAAGAATTTTGGCTGAGGGGAGGATTGCTTGAGGCCAGGAGTTTTGAGACCAGTCTGAGCAGAGCGAGACCCTGTCTCTACAAAAAAAAAAAAAATAGAAAAATGAGCTGGGCATGGTGGCGTGCCCCTGTGGTCCCAACTGCTCTGGAGGCTGAGGCAGGAGGATCACTTGAGCCCAGGAGTTTGAGGCTGCAGTGAGCTGTGATAACTCCACTGTACTCTAGCCAGGGCTACGGAGCGAGACTCTGTCTCAAAAAACAAAGAGAGAAAAGAAATTTGCAGAGTGAGAACCACGGCAGAGAAGCGTCCTCTCCTCCCAAAGCACCGCGTAAACCAAACACGTCCCTTACTGCCACTCAGAACCAGGGAGCAAAGAATATGCCTCACGAATTTAAAGACTTTAAAATAGCAGATGGAAGGACACCCGTGTTCTTACAGAGCTGACCTCCGTTTACCGCTATCTTTAGCACAAGGCTCTTTGGGCGCCGTGAATCACCGCTTGTTTGGAGAAATGTCAGCTGACCCGCTGAAGCATTTGCCTCCGTTGGTAAGAAATAGCCTCTGTTTGGAAAACCACGAGTCCCTGATTTTTTACTGCCTACTTGGCACTTGTTGGAATGAGCCACGGGTCAGAAACGAGCACCAAGGATGCTGCCTGGGTCCACGCTAACGGCCGGAAGGAACACAGATGCACCATGCATGATCCCTGACCCTAAGAATCTGGACAGACAGAACGAACCCACCTGGAACTGGACGCAAGAACACAAGCCTGGTACGCGATCAGCAGCCCCAGGAAGGTGGCGGTCAACTTGACGGCATCTCGACCTCCCCGTAGATTATCTGTAGGAGGAGGAAAGGCACGACAGCGGTGGGTGGGCGTGTTATTCTCATCTGCTCTGCAGATCAGGGTTTGCGGAGCATTTCGTCCGACAAATGAGCCCCAGTACCTCGGTGGGCTAATCGTTCAAACACCCATTTGAATGATGCTCCTACGTCTCGTCTTCCCTGTCATCTCCCCACTGAACAGTTCATCCACGCTGTGAGGGTCTTCTCTGACCCCCTCCCTGCCCCGAGCCCAGACTCAAAGTCTCAAGTCACCCACTGGAAAGTCAAAGTGGGACTCAAACACTTGACACATGCTCTCCCTGTGCTCTGGGTACGATCTCCTGCCCTCTGCTCGGGCTCCCGAGAGCTGGAGTCGGACCCCCGGGG
This sequence comes from Avahi laniger, assembly GCA_963575035.1. NCBI lineage: Eukaryota > Metazoa > Chordata > Mammalia > Primates > Indriidae > Avahi > Avahi laniger. The sequence goes on from CAUYSK010125517.1 coordinate 26,287, forward strand.
AGCGGGGGCTGCCCCGCCGGGGCTCCGAGTGGGGAGAAGGAAGACGGGTTCTGGGTGCACAGGAAGAAGCTGGAAGACGCAGGGAGGGAGCCCTTTCTGGGGCAAAGACACTTCACAGAAGAAGAGTTCGTGGCCAATAAGCACGTGAACAATTGCTCAGCATCACCAAATGCAGATGAAAACCACCACGATTTCCCACCGTGCACAGCACACACACCCAGAGTGGCCAAAATCAAAAAAGACCAACAACCTGAGCGAGAGCAAGACCCCATCTCTACTAAAAATAGAAAAATTAGCCGGGCATGGCGTTATGCACCCGTAGTCCCAGCTACTCGGGAGGCTGAGGCAGGAGGATTGCTTGAGCCTTGGAGTTGGAGGCTACAGTGAGCTGTGATCACATCACTGCACTCCAGCCTGGGCAACAGAGTGAGACCCTGCTTAAAAACAAAAACAAGAAGACTGGGGCGCCCAGGTGTTGGCGAGGGTACGGAGGAGTCCGGACCCCTGCCCTGCTGGAACGAGAGCTTGTGAACGCCAGGGAGCTGCAGAGTGCTGACAGGGACAGAGGGCGGGTGGCCTCTCACAGCCAAAAAGTCACGAATTATCTGCTGCAGAGGCAACGCATACGTGCTTGGGGACCTTGGGAACGCAGTCCCTTCTGCCAGGTGGGACTCAGTTATGCAAGATCTGATTTTTGTGGATTTTTTAGAGAAACTGGAAATTCAGAGTGTTGAGCAAAACCTTTTGATTTTTCGACATTGACAATTCAAATATTCTGAAAAGACATACAGAGACCAGTGAAGGCCTGGGGACTACCTGTGTTCAATCCCTGTGAAGACAGTGGTGTTTGCCAATTTACAAAAGGGATTTGGCAAAGAAAAGACTATAAGCGGGTCAAAAATTGTCTTAATCCATTCCGGCTGCTGTAACAACACACCGTAAACTGGGTACAGTACAAACAGCAGAAACTCATTTCCCACAGGTCTGAAGGCTGAAGTGCAAGACCAAGGCATTGGCAGATTCCGTGTCCACGAGGACCGGCCTCCCGGCTCACAGACACACGGACCTTGTCTCTGTGTCCTCCCCGGCCAGCCGGGGCGAGGGAGCTCTCCGGGGCTCTCTTGTGAGGACGCTAATCCCATTCACGGGGCTCCCCCCGCCCCGTGTGACCTAATCGCCTCCCTGAGACCCACCTCCTAATAACATCACCGTGGGGTTAGGATTTCAACATACGCATTTCAGGGAAACACAGACGCTCAGACCGTAGCACAGAGATCATCACAGACGTTTAAATGCCTAAAGGCAGAAGAGGCATCTCGGCCCCACCCGCTCCCTGCCCTCCTTATCAAGCAATTGTCGTGAGAGCCAAGTGCCTCTGAGCCGCTCTGCCTCCAACACCGTCCGCAAGATCTATCAACCAGCAGGGATTTGGGGGACTTTACAACCACCGCCCCCTAATTTTGCTAAGTGATACAAAATGGTGTTCTGCGAACCTTAAAACAATCATTTGCAACGAGGAAAACAGAACTTTCAACTCAGAAAAAGTCTGTTTTTCCCTTCAGCCTTCTTGATGATTCTCCTTCTCTCGTGGTGTTAAATGTTGCTTAGATTTATAATAGCAGGCAATTACGAGACGAATTCACCGTCTTCAGCTAATGCGGTTCGCTTCAAAATGCAATGTTTCTGAAGAAAAAGATTAAAAGCAAGGCTTAAGTGATCACATTGGGTGAGGCAATTCCTTTTATATCTTTTTAAAAGTGATTACAGACAAATTGGCTTTGCCAAAAAAGCCAACGCCTAGTACACTTGTACTCTATTTTCTTGGCAAGCCTTGATCCCTTAATTTTTTTGCAATTAGAGAAATATTTGATGAGAGTAGCTTCTCATACCGGCCCCTCCAAACCCGATAGCTTTTCCCAAAATTCCCTCTCCGTGGGGAACTTCAACCTCAGGCCCCCGCGGTTCACGCTTCACTACCTGTGTGTTACCTTAATCGATCCAAACCGTAGAGGTTTGTCCCAAATCCTCCCCGTGCAGAGCAGAGAATATGTCACGTCGAGGCGGGGGCCCAGGGATCCGTGCGTTGGGCGGAAAACGGGGCGGGGGCGGGGCTTTGGAACAGACGAGGCCTGGGCGTGATTTCTATCCCGTGACCGCGTGGCTGGAAGCATCCCTCCACGGCCTGTTTGCTGAGTTTTCTCATTTGCGAGATGGAAGGAGTATTCACTCCAAAGGGTTGTGCTAAGGATTAAGTGAGATTACATTTGCAAAGTTCCTAGAGCACAACACCGCTCAGCAGACACTGGCGCTCACCCCTCCCTCCTCAAAGTGTAAGGGCTGTGAACCCAGATCGCGAGCCACACACGTGCAGCCCCAGGAGCGCATATTATTAAATGACATTTACTAATTACGCTCTCATCTGTCCAGGAGCCAACCAGCTTGTCTCCTTGTACGTGTCCTGTTGCAGAAACGGCCACTCTCACCAGCATCTTCCGCTTCTGTGTCTCTCCCAGGGACCCCTGAAGCTGTATTGGCCTTGGGACAAGTTCTGGAAAATGAGCAAAAATGCCACCTGCCGTCCGTCCCCTTCCCCAGGGCTTTTCAGCTACACGGAGGTGCCTCTAGCCTCTCTTTTCTACTTGGAGGCAGAAGACTCGGGGGCCAGGTGGAGGCCCAAGGTGGGAGGGTCTGGACCCCTGAGTCACTCGTGGACGGGCGTCCGCCAGCTCGGAGCACCTGCATGAGAGCCCGACGTGGAAAATAAACTCTAATCCTGTTAAGCCCCGGAGATTTCTGAGGGAATTTGCCATTGTGTGTGGATGTGGTAGGAAGTGACTTGTGTAGCCCCTCTGGAAGCTGAGGGCAGTAAGACCAGGGCCCGTCCAGGGTGAGCCCGAGACTTGGGCTCTGCGAATACGGCCTCTTCCCTGGCGCTCTGAATCGCGAATGGACAAGACACCCCACGCCTGCGACAGGGCCTCGGCTGCGACTCCCGCCATCCTGCCTTTCCAAGCTGCCCGGGTTGGTCCAACCCTCCAGCCCCACGGTGATTCTGTGAGCCCCTAGCACCCTTCCGGAAATTTCCTTTTGCCTAAAAAAGCCAGCATCAGTCTACTGCTTTCAACCAAGAACCCTGACGAACTTGGCATCGGTGGGGAAGATGTTTACGCATACTTGCTGCTCTCTGCCAGGCCGCCCCCCCCACCTCCCCCAGCTAGGTCTGGGCGACGGCCAAAGCAGCCACACCCTTGGCGGGTCTCCGGGAGCACGTCTTATGAATTTACAGCCGTCCAAACAGCCAGTCCTGGTCATCGCTTGGCCTTAAAACACATGTTGGCAGAGAGGGACCCACGAAGGCGGTGGCGGGTTCCAAGAGCATCTCAGATGCGCAGATTTCTGCGTGTAAGTGATGAAACCCCAGCCCCTGGGAGGAAGGTCAGCGTAGCTCCTGCTTCAGGGACACTAAGCACACACAGAGACGTCACTTGGAAGACGGCATGTCCCGAGGAGACACCACCAGGGTGCGTGCGCAGGACACAGCTGTGTTGTGTCCCCGCAGCCCCGCCGCGTTAGCGCCAACACCGCGTCCATGACTTCCCCTGTGTCCCTGGATCCAGGGAGAATGAACCTCTGTGAACCAGGAGAGACGGTGCAACTGCTGCAGCGAACAAACCCCAAAACGTGTCGGGGCTCCCGGGAGAAGTGGCTGCTTCCCATTCACGCAATTGCAAATGGTGACCTGATCCCTCCCCTGGTGATTCGGGGACCTCGGCCCCTTCCCTCTGCAGCTACGTCTGTAACACGTGGCCATCGAGGTGGCCTCGCTGGTCTACACAGCCAGCAGGAAGGAAAGGAAAAGGCTAACGGTGTGCGGAAATATTTACAGGTCAGGACCAGCCACGTCCCACTGGCCACGTCTAACCGTATGGCGCGGCCAGCACATCTGACCACGTGCCCAGGAGGAGGACACGGGCGGCGAGTGTCGATCTCAGCTCACAGAGACTCTCGACGTGAGGCTCAGAGCATGAAACGCCGCGAGCCGGGATCCCCCTGCCTGGCGAAGGCAGGTGCGGGTCGGAAGAGAGCGGTCGCCTGGGAGTGTGGTGTTCCCGGTGACCGTCTGGTCCACTTACGGGAGCTAAAGTCCAGGACAAGATGAAAAAAAGTGTGACCCCAGTTGGCCTCTGCAGTTTCGACATGGGAAAATGTACGATTTTTTAAGGTGCCAAGATAACGAGTATCGGAGATGTCAGAGCAGCCGTCTGCACACTGAGCTCATCCACCTCCTGGAAACTTCCTGACCCCCGACATGCTGAGACTGGAGGGGGACCTCAGCCTCTGTGCTGCCTCTGTCTCTCCCTGAAACAAACCAAAACTCACAAAAGAAATAAAACAACTATGCTAGTGCCCGGGTCAAGCAGTTCCCTTCACAGTTCTGGAACTGACTACGGGCCTCGTTGAGCAGACCACCTTCCTTCCCTCCTGCCGTGTGCCTGCCGTCAGCCCCTCCCTCCCGGGATCACAGAGCAGAGAATGCCTGTGAGGTCGGGTGAAACCACAGTGCACTGGACTAATGTGGCCACCGGTCCCCAAACCCACCTACCCGCCCCTGGGGTCAAAGGTGCCTCCCGATCGGCCTCAGAGCTAATTCGGGACTTCTCACTTTTGCCACCCGGCAAATCTGTCTGCCAGGCCCCGGCCACAGGACGCTGGGGGACGTTGTGCCGGGTCCCTGGTGAAACAGGAACAGACCCAGGGGAGGTGAGCCTGGCCCTGGCCGCCCCGAAGGAACTGAAACTGCAGTAAACAGCCAAGCGCAGGGGGTTCGTTAGGGTTTCCAGCTTCTGTCGAGACATCCGGCACACGTCTGCAGGGCCATCAACCCCGGCATTCTGCGCAAACCTTTTCTTTCCTGGTTCCAGACTCCGGAGCTTCAAGGCCTCTGCTCTGCCGCCCCCTCGCGGAGGTTCCGACGTGTGCCCAGGCTGACGCGGCTCCCGCAGGTGGATGTCCTCAGCCCAACGCGCACCGTGGAAGGGGCAAGCTTGTCGAACGGAAACAAGCCACGCATGCTGCAAAAAGAGGGGGGCTTTAGTCCCCACTCCCTCTCGATACCTAGTATGCTCACCGTCGTCCCCCTAAGCAGGATGGCCCAGTCCCCTAGTGGGGTCACCAATACCCCCCAGGTCCCTGGCCTCCTCCCCAGCCCCAGCTCCAGGTGTTTTCACCCTCAGTGTTCCAACCATGCGCACCTGCCCGTTCTTCCAGCAAGCCCGTGTTGCCTCCTGCCTCGGGCTTTGCACACCTGGGCCCCTCTCTCTGGAATGTTCCCTCCCCGGCCAACCCCCCTGCCGATCAGGGTCTGCACCTGGACAATGAACTCAGGTGACTCCCGTGCCCATCAACGCCTGAGGGGCACCCTGCCACACACCTCTGCAAAGCGTGCGTCCACGGAGAAAAAATCCGAAACTTCCGTCCCTGTGCTAGACTCTGGCCCCTTTCTTCTTTCCAAACATCAAGACCCAATATATCCTCTAAAGCAGTAGAGACCGACAGCAGCAGCATTTGACAGAGTCGTGTGGTCTCACAAACCATCTCGTTACCCCAAACGACTTTTCAGCTTAAAACGCTGCACCTGATGCCCCCTCCACAGTTCGCGAGCGCCCGTGCCAGGTGCCAGGAATGATCGCCACATTAAGAGCTGCCACGGGGTCTCCTTGTTGAGTTTGGTTTCATATTTTCAATGATTGACTTTCCAGAGACACGATTTCACGTGGGTTAGAACATGAGATTATTTCAGGAGGCAGGTCCACACGTACACATCAGTCTTGCTAAAAACCCGAATATTAGGGGCATCTGAACTACTCTAAGTACCCAAACGCCCAGCATGTGCCTCGGCCTGAAACGCGAGTTCCCAAGGACGCTGCGATTTCTGCTCTTCCCTCTCTGTGTGGCAGACGCCGGGGTTCCCGCGCCTCTTTTGTGCGGGCAATCAGCTGGCGCGGCCGAGTGTGAACACCGTGAAGCGCAAAAGGGTTTCATTAGCAGCGAACAAATGACTGCCCTGCAAGACCTGAAACCTGTGCCGCGGAGAAGAACACCCCCCTTTGGCTTAGGGAGCCAATCTTCTCTCTTGCTCCAACAGATACGGATCTGCTGAGGCTCATCTCCCGTAATAGCTCACAAACCTGTATTGCGGTTGCTAATAATGAGGAGCTTGTTCACGCCCCCTTTCTGGGAAGGTGAGTTGGAGGGTTGATTACCACGGACCATCCGAGCAAATGCCCATTAAAACAAAAACAAAACAAAAACGCCTGTGCGGCCGCAGCGTGGAGCGTGAGTGCCCCCGCGTGGCTGGAAGGGGGATGTATTCCATGAACGCTGGCGCTGTTCTTCATTGCCCCGCAATTAGGTGCCCGGCCATGTCCCCGGTGCTGGGGACAGATGAGGTCCCTGTGCCCATGAGCACCCATCCTAGCGGGACGACACATATCTGTAATAAGTGGGGTCTCTGCTGCACGGACGAGTCCCTGTGGACAGGGACCTCCTGCTCCTGAGCACCCAGAAGGGTCCACGCACAGGTGATGGTGATCAACAAACACGTGGAAATGAGCAAAAGGATAACTCGGAGCGGCGGAACCATTTTAAAGGCTGCCGCGGTCTCTGAGATGCCCTTGGAGCTCAGACTGGGGCCACGAGCCCGCAGAGGTCAAGGCATCCCTGCCTTGTCCTGATTGCAGGAGAGAGTCTTTAACTAAGTAAAAACATTAACTGTAAGTTTCCCAGTGATGCCTTTTCTCCAGATGAGGAAGTTTCTAGCCATAGTTTCCTGACTGTTTTAATCAGAAATGGATGTTGGATTCTGTCAGATGCTCCCTATGCTTCTCCTGAGACGATCATACAGTCTGGTCCACGACACGTTTAATTGCAGCGATTAATTTTTAGATGTCAGATTAGTCTTGCATTTCTGGGAAAATGCCTCCCTGGTCATGGTGTATTGCTGTGGTCCCAGCCCCCAGGTGCACCAGGCTGTGGCCTGTTAGGAACGGGCTGCACAGCAGCAGCTGAGAGAGATAAGCTTCATCTGCATTTACAGCTGCTCCCCATCGCTCCCATGACCGCCTGAGCCCCGCCTCCCGTCGGATCAGCGGCAGCATTAGGTTCTCACAGGAGCACGAACCCTGCTGCAAACTGTACGTGTGAGGGGTCCAGGTTGCGGCTCCTTATGAGAATCCAGTGCTTATTGGCTACAAGTCTTCACTGCATTATCTTAGTAGCTGCATTAGAGTGTACAGTATTTATCTTAAACTCATTACACCCAGGTGATATCACGTCACCTCATGTATAGCATCACGACCTTGCAACAATATTATGTTGGCCTTCATACTATTGCGTCATATGGTTCACCTACACGTGTTATAAACCCACATTACATTGTTACGAGTTTTGCTTTAAGCAATCAATTATGTTATAAAGAGGTTCGCATAGTAGGTAAGATATTTATATGCCCACATCATTACTAGACCCAGCGTTCTTTGTTCTTTGTAGATACAGTTTCCATCTGCTATCACTGTCCTTTCCCAGTTCCTGCAGTGTGGGTCTCCTGGCAATTAAACCTTTCAGCATTTGTTTGTCTAAACATGTCTTTATGTCACCTTTGGTTTTTTTGTTTGTTTTTTGAGACAGAGTTTCGCTCTGTTTCCCAGGCTAGAGTGCCGTGGCATCAGCCTAGCTCACAGCAACCTCAGACTCCTGGGCTCAAGCGATCCTCCTGCCTCAGCCTCCCGAGTAGCTGGGACTACAGGCATGCGCCACCATGCCCATATAATTTTTTCTATTGTT
>CAUYSK010125518.1:0-12112 GCA_963575035.1 Avahi laniger
TCTCCCGGCAGCCTTGAGCATTCTCAGGTGGACACTTCAAGGGGGGCTGCGGTCAGCTTACGGGTGCAGCCTGGAGCTGTCAGAAACTACACTGGTGTTTGTTGAAGGCTTTTAGTAGGGGGTCGGGTAGAGTGGATGAAATCATTTGTGCTGGGAGTGAAGTCTTTAGGAACCAAAGTCAAAGCGTCAACAAATAGAGGGTTAGAAGAGCCTTTCTAAAGTTTGGTCAAGAAGAGAGTCTTTGTCACCTTTCAATATTTGTTCAAATGTTTCACTTAGCTCACTTTAAAAAGACACCGTCGAAGACTGATATTTGGTTGTTAGAAAACCTGGGTCTTCATTTTTAATTTTGGTTCTTGTTTTTTTTTTTTTTTTTTCTTAATAAGATCACCAGGGAGTAGGAAGAGGGTTTTGCCTAAGTTATCTCAGTTCTTTGGGTAGCTTTTAAGTTCATCTTTCAAGACTCCGGCACCAGATGGAAGACTTTACAAGCTGGAATGACCTTGAGAAGCTTCCTCCACCCACGGCTGGGCCTGAGCAGGTGCGGTTCAGAATAACCTCCGGGGGGCTGAGCTTTTACAGGCAACAGGCCGGGCTTTGGCTGTCCCAGCCCGGGCACACGTGCTAAATCAAAACGAACTGTTAATGATGGCGGTGTCGGCGCCACTCTGCTGGGGAAACTAAAAGGCAGAGAAACGAGGCTCCAACAGCTGTCGGTAATTGGGTCACCGCCTTCCCCCGAGCCCGGGCCGCCTCCATCCATGTCAGCACCTACTGTCATTAACGGCCCTGCTGCCAAAACGACCGGCCTCTGCCAAGATGTTGGGCTGGAGGAACACATGTTCTGGGAGAAGCTGAAAGTCCTTGAGAGAAGCACAAAAGGAGGAGGTGAGTCCACCCGTGGAAAACAGTAAAAATGGTCTGACCCTCATTAAACAGAACTGCAGGCAGAGGCAGCAGCTCGGCGTGGCTGTGTCTGCCCTTCTCCTCCTGCGGGCCGCGCACACTTCGGGTGGAGGCTGGCTCCCCCCACAAGCTTTGATGGGTCCTAATTTGTTGTCTTTTCTTGCAAAATGAGCAGATACTGTCAAAACTTCTTTCTTGTCAATTCAGCAGTGAGAAAGAGCCTTTCCCATTATTTATTCCAAATGCATAATTGGTCTGTTACTGATTCACAATGGCTAATGGTTTCATTCATAAAGGATGATTCGTTGGGTTCCTATGGCACATACAGGCCACCGAGCAGGCTAAGACCAGAGAAACCCACTGCAGGTTTCTGCTTTTCTTTAGTGAACCTCAGTGATCTCTGTGAAATGAGCAGCTTTCATTGCACCCCTGGTAACAGATGCCCCGGCTGGTCTCTGCTAGAATTGCAGGGAAATCGGTGCACAGGTAATTCAAGTGGCTTGAACTCACAGGGTTGTGGTAAGGATTAAATTAGTTAATCCACATAAAACACTTACGACAGTTCCTGGCACATAGAAAGTACTAGGTAAATGACTACTGCATTATAATGATTTAAAATATTAAAGCACAAAGAATTAGACTGTGGGTCTATTTTCATTTTTTTATTTTTAGATTTCAGAATATTATGGGGGTACAAACACTTTGGTTACATATATTGCCTTTGCACCGCCCAAGCCAGAGCTACAAGCGTGCCCCTCCCCCAGACAGTGCACTCGGCTCCGCACCATTAGTTGTGAATTTAGCCATTCCCCTCTACCCCCTCCCACCTGCCAGGCACCCAGTGGGACTGTGGATCTATTTGCAAAGTTTCCAACAGATGTTTCTTAGACAAATGGGTAGAACATTAATCAAACCAGTTCAGTACTCGTAAATATTTGCTAGTGATCGCCTTTTTCCTTGCACTGGTATCATCTGCATTTCAGCTGTAATTATGAAAAGGGAGAAGGGAGAGGTGATATTGAAGAAAATCTTCAAATTGTTAATTTTGGGTGGTATTCATTCTTCACTGAGGTTTGCACTTTGTGCAGGGACGCACAGTAGGTGCTGCGTGGCGTACAAAGACGGAGGTCTGAGCCCTCCAAGCTATAAACTAGGAGCAGAAAAGAAGCCATGGGCATAAATGCCGGGCCTGTGAGGCTCACAGGAGGGAAAGAGCACCCATGTGCAGGGTGGGCGTGAGAATGAACCTGCGATATTTCATAGAGGAGACACCATCTGAGCATTTTTACTTGACATTTGAAGTACAGGACAGGTTTTAAAGACAATTTCCATGCACTGGGAATAACATAAAGCAATTAGGAAATACAGAATTTGAAAATCACAGGGAAAATTCTGGGGATTTCAAATAGTCCAGTTTGATGAAAGAAACGGGTAAGAGAATAACAAAAGATCTGGCTACAAAGGTAGATTGGGATGTGTTGAAGAAGCTGGATTTCATTCTGTGATGGACATTACAGAGTTTTGAGCAGAGAAATAACGTGTAAGTATTCAAAAGATGGATTACTAGTGGGAAGATTATTGCAATTATGGGTGAGTGGTATATTCAAACATTATCCACAGTTCTCCATGTATAATTAAAATATATTTTTTCATTTATAAAGTATAAGGAATCTTTAATAAAATATAATAATATTACAATAAATAATTCATATTTGAAAATGTTCATCAGGTAGCTTCATGCCTTTTCAATGGAAGAGGCCACAGCACCGGGGACATCAGAAGGCACCCTCAATAATTCTTCCACTTCTTCTTGCAAAGCCTCTGCCTTTTCATGCAGCAGCATCTACAGTAAAAAATCAAGACGTAAGGACAAAATATGCATTGCTAGAGAATTACCAACATTTTTACCACTATCTGGCGGACACCTGAATCCTTCCACATCAGTAACCTAGACATTAAAACTAATAACGAGATTGAAAAATGGCCACTTAAGAACAAGCGATTATAGTAAATGAAGCTGAGGCATTTAGTTAGAACCATTTTAGCTGATCACGGCATTTAGTGTACCAAAAATAAAGGGAGCTTTAATACGCTCAAAGATGTTTTAGTGAAGACTCAGCCACTTAAAAATTTACTTCTAATCTATAATTTTGCAAAAATTTAATTAGCTCCTGAAAATGTTCTCCTTTATATGTATGCATTTTATTATTCCTCAAAATTTAGTATGCTTTAAAAAACCTACCTGTATTTCAAAGAAAAGTTTTATTCAAGCTTCTGAAGTTAAAACGGTTAATTTCAAAAGCAACATGAGCAAAAAAAGTATTTCTAAACCTGGTATATAGAAGATGTCAATGAGTATTTCCTAAATAATGATCTTTCCTCTTTCTTCTAAAAATAAATAAAATATCGGCATTTGTTGCATCTAGGTTTTGTATATGTAAGGGTTAAGTATTTGTACTACTTCTGTTGTAAAATTTTTATAATAAAACATTTAGCAAAATCACAGAGGGGAAACAATCTTGAAACAGAGTAAAAGTGAAAAATTACACTCTACCAATTTGATAAAGCATAGCAATACACAGCATTATAAAAGAGAGATTAAAATGCACTTAGGTAAGCTTTTCAGTGGCTGAGGTAATGATAATCACGTAAAACAAATCTCCAAATACATCCTCTAAAGGCAAGAATAACAAGTAAACCACACAAAACCTGTGTGTCAGCATTATCATTCATAGAATACAGAGAACACCAACAATCTCAAATTACTTGTTTAAAAAAATCCACCAACTTCAGGCAGGCAGAACCAATTTCTTGAGTTCCTACTCCAAGTGTTTGCAGAGATCAAGGTGGTGTTGAGAAAAAAAACTACATGAACAAGACAGGAGGGAAACAGAGGGTCTAAGATGAAATAAAATCGCCTCCAGAGAGAGAACGCCTACCTACATATAAAAACACTGAAGAAAGAACCTTGGTGGGTTAAAGCACTGTTTACAGGGAGGCATTGGAAGCAGGTGTGGCACTCTGGAGGCGGTCTGTGGAAAGGCAGTGCTTCTGGGGAGAGAGCAGGTAAAAGGGTGGTGCCCTGTGGAAGCTGAGCAGTGAGGGGGAAAGGCCACAGGCACAAAACTTGGAATCCTGTAGGGCAAAAGGAAATTAAAAAAAAATCAAGAAACACAAATCCTCTTCGTGAGCTTATGCTCACACTAGTCTAATACATTTTTCTAATTTAAAGTCACTTATTTTGGGCATTGTAACTGCAGTCCCATTTGTATCCTTAATAATATTCAGTGTGACTCCATAGTCTTGGCTCTACCACTTACTGACTGTTTCGCTGGGCGAATCACTTTATTTAAGTTACATTTATTTCTTTATTCAAATACGTATTAAACGCATACTGTAGGCTGAGTCCTGTGCTAGGTGCTGTAACAATGGAAATGGCTGAACTACATCCCTCCAGACCCCAAGAATTCCTAATCCAATGGGACACGGTCAGTCTCAGTGATTTCATATACAAATCGAGGCTAATACCGACACTGCCTGTCTCATTGGATTGTCGTACAGAGCAATTAATATAAGCAAGGTGAGCGCCATTCAAAAAAGAAAGATGGAAACTTTCTTTTCAGCTAATTCTGCCGTACACGAGCAACAGTGTAACGATGAAGTTTAAAAGAAGCCAGGCTATTTCAGACTTACGACTATGGTTGAGATCAAGAAGGAAATAATCCCAGCTGCTGTGTCATGGCTTTACCCACACCAAGCAGAAGGGCAATGACAAACCGGGTTCCAACTAGCAAAGGGTAACTAGCATGACGAATGGCCTAAAACTAGGTGTTAATTTAACACAGATGAAGGAAGCAGAAAACAGGAACCCTTGGGGGCAGTGGGGGCTCTTTTCAAATATATGAAAAACTCCTGTATGAACTGAAAAATAGGCTAGTTCCAGGGGTCATACTCAAATGCAATGGTAGAAATTTTAAGAGGGCAAAATTTAACTTCAGTCTATTGGGATGATTTTTGTAACACTAACAGCATACAAAAATAGAACTTAATTTCTGATGTCGTAAGCTCCTCGTCAATGAAGGTGCTCAAAGGTGAGAAAACCAGATGTCAGGGATGCTGAGGAAAGGATTTCTGCGAAAAAGCTGTTAGGAGGCAGAGCTCAAAGACTTCAGGGTTCCCTGTATTTCAAAGAACCTTTAAAATTGTCTTTATTTTTTAGGAGGTCCTTTTTCACCGATGCGCTATTTCACTCACAAATTGTGAATCTGTACTTTTTTGTCTATAGAAATAAACTATCATGCACTGTGACAGGTTTTTGTTCTGATGTCTAAAGTACAAGGAGATAACACTACAAAATATCATAAAGGTTAAAAACTTGTTTGCTCACCTTTGCTGATGAGACAATTTGCCTGGCCTGGCGTCTTGACAAATGGTCAATCGTCCCTATCAGCACTTCAGGATTTGCATTAGCTAAGTGCGTTAAACTTCTGTAACCTGCGTTGTATAACTGTCTTGCTCGACCCTGGGAAGTGTTACAAAAACCAGTAGGATCAGAATTTGGGATTAGAAAAAAAAAAATTAAGCATTTTACTGAAGGGGAAATATTTCACATGTAAGAGATGGGAATAAACTAAGATAATAAATATGAAGAGATAACATATCAGGATCCTGACGAATTTCTAAAGACGCACTTGGGTGGTTCCAAACCCGTGGCAAGATAGCTTTCTACGCAACTTAAGTCAACTAATGTGCACTGCAATCAGGAATGAGAAACCCATTAAGGCACTTAGGTTAGTGGCATTATTTCAGATCCTTAAGCAAAATGTTCTAGTCCAATATATCCTTAAAATATTCTCACCATCTACTCAGGAGACCTCTGGGGGGGGGGGGGTGTGTGTGTGTGTGTGTGTGTGTGTGTGTGTGTGTGTGTGTGTGTGTGTGTGTGTGTGTGTGTGTGTGTGTGTGTGTGTGTGTGTGTGTTTGTTTCCTAATCCTCTGATCCAGGAAATGAAGGATAGAGTACAAACTGAAGTCAAGGGTTGGCTGAAAACAGCTGAGAGACCGGGTGAGGACACTTTCTTCTTACTCTCTTAGGAAATGACCCTGGCGGCCACTGAATCACCACTACCTTAAGCAAGCACTGGGTCCAAAGTGACAGCAGGAAATTCTCCGCTGGAGTGGAGAAGGGGAGCGGCGGCGCACGTACGCCTGGGGGCAGCCACCCACCCCATGGTTATTTTGTCTCACAACGGAGATTTCCCACCAGGTCTGCTTTCCAGCTAACAGCGGATTTCTGGGAGGCCATGGCAGCAATTTATTTTAGATAAAAGACTCCCACGACAAGTGAGCAATAAGGCTCTTCTATGACTTGCTCTGTAGGAAGACTTCACAAAATAGTAGGAACCTGATTTTTGTGTTAATTGAAATAACCTCAACGGGGAAGTGCGAAGCTACCGACCTCTAAAACTCCAGCCACTTCCATGAGGGGGATCAGCTCTGCCTTTACGCAGTAAGTCAGCTTCTTGGTGAGTTCTACCAACAGGGCTCTATAAACCCAAAACTCCTCAAGTTCCTGCAGAACACAAAGAAATATACAAAATTTAAGTTTTTTACGTTATTTCAAAGTTTAGTTCATGTGGTAGGGGACTCAGAGAGGATGCTTCCTTATGTAAATTCTATAATTTAAGTTAAGCCAGAGATGAAAGATGATTCTGGGCAAAATTATTATGAGGAAACATGGTGGAGGGGACCCTGAGGAATCTGATGAATTGGTTTTAGGATGAGGAAAAAGATTGAAAATTGAAAAAGAAGTCAGTAAGAAGAGTTCTATTCATTTTTATCATATAAGCATAGCTTTTCTTTCCCAAGGGACTAAAAACAATTTTGACCTCTGGGAATTTATCCTGAAGACAAAATACTAAATATGGAAAGATTCAAATGCAAGATGATGTTCAATGTCGCATTAAAACAATAAAGTTCTGGAAGCCATGAGTCAATAATTGTTAAAGATGGGTGGGTAAATGGGAATTCAATATATTATGTCTTCTTTTATATACATTTGGAATTTTCTATTACAATAGTTTATTTTATTTTAAAGGTCCCTTTCTGGCCTTTGGGTATCATTTGAGAGCACATGAGACATGGGACAGCGCTAGCTAGCTGTCTTGTGACCACAGAGAAGGTCGTCAGTGCAATAAAGATGACAGTAAAAAGAAGAGAAAACCTTGAACAGAATTACTGAGTGAATCAACCGTGGAGCTGCCTTAGTTCTCGTACGCCTGTCACATAAAATAATCATTTTTCCTTATTGTTTAAGCTTTTGTGAGTTTTTCTATTACTTGTTAAAAGGACCTTGATATGACTGGTGTACTATTTTATACCATTTATATAATTTTCTAAAAGAAAAAACATTTTAAAGTATTAAAAGTACATTAATTAGAGAGCACAAGTTGTCAGCTAGATTTTTCTTAGGTTCAACCATCAAACTACAGTTGTTTTTCAAGTTCTACATATAGATCCTATTACACAAACAATTCTATAAGGCTCAAGTCTTCATAGTCCTAAATAAAACAAAGGGGAGGAATATTAAGGAAAGCATCTTTAAATGTGAAGAACAACAAACATATTATAGAAAACTTAGGAAAATACATTTTAAAGGTTAGCTTCTCCTTATCATCCATAATTTCTGTCTACTATTTAAACTAGCATGAGCTCAGCGAATGTAAGCTAACATTTAAAAATTGGCATAAATAAAAGATATTTAAAATGGTACATTTGTTAAAATAATTCTCATTCAAACCAAAGCCAAGGATTTTTGTATTATTATATTTATTCCCTCCATTAGCACATATGATAGAATTAAATGCCACATACATATACGAAATATGGAGGTTTAAGGGAAAAACGAGGCAAATTTTAAGTTTAGAAAACAATTTATGGGAAAAAAGTTTTAAAAAGCTGAATGGAGAACAAACATGGAAAGGATTATTATGCCACTCAATAAGAAGAAATTTAAATGCAGCAAAAATGGCTTATAAGTTCACAAAAAAATTATCTGGGTAGAAAATGGGTAGAAAAGTCTGCTAAGTTTTGTTGGTTTTTTTCTTTTTTTTTTTTTTGGAGACACAGTCTCACTTTGTTGTCCAGATTGGAGAATGCCGTGGCGTCGGCCTAGCTCACAGCAACCTCAAACTCCTGGGCTCAAGTGATTCTCCTGCCTCAGCCTCCCAAGTAGCTGGGACTACAGGTACTTACTATACGCCCGGCTAATTTTTTGTTTCTATTTTTAGTTGCCTGGTTAATTTTTTCTATTTTTAGTAGAGACAGGGGTCTCGCTCTCTTGCTCAGTCTGGTCTCAAACTCCTGAGCTCAAACGGTCCTCCCGCCTTGGCCTCCCAGAGTGCTAGGGTGACAGGTGAGAGCCACTGTGCCCAGCCAGCTTTGCTGTATTATTTAAGGAAATTTTGAAAGCTTCTTTTAATAAAGTCTTAAAACAAACAAATCTATCCCAAATGCATATGGACAAAATAAGGTTTTCTTTTTAAACCTTAAAATAAACATTTGATGTAAAAACCTAAGGTAGCTGCCCGACACTGGAAGCAAACGTGGTAAACCACAGTGGCAACCAATAGAATATGGTACTAACTAGTTACATGGTAGCTGTTGGATACTGGTAACTTACTAACCAAACACCTGACACCTCTATCATTCATGAGAAAGACATTCACACACAATCTACATCAATGAAGAAAGGCTGTTTTAAAGAATTAATTCTAAATACCTGGAACTATTAATGGTGGTTCTAAGAGTTGGGTTAACTGATACTTTTCACTTATTCATTATGTATTTTAGTTGATTTAGTAATTTTTGTATCTTTACCATGAGTACGTATATAGCACTTTTGTAAGCAGATAAAAACAAAGATACATTTTAAGTAAATTTTGAGTGGTTTATAATAATAGAATAAATCAACAATGAGAACGCAGCGATATACTAACTGGTTCATAAGTTTGGTTAACAGTTAAAATGAGAAGATGCACAAAGTACGTTTCATATATTTAGTGGAATCACCTCGCAGAAATGTAACACACAAGACGAGAATGACGCAGCTCCAGTGAGAAGATTCTGCACGTATCCTCGAGGCATATGGAATTTTTCAGACACACTCCAAATGTTGGTCTCTTTCAGCAATGTATAAAGAACAAAAGACAGGTAGAGTCTGTTGACAATGTCCTTGTCCACCTTCTAGAAAGACACAATCAAATACATTTATGTAACGGACCTGCTAAAAACCTATGTTAAGTCTGGACAAGAGGTACCCTAAATGGAGCCGTGCTACAGAACAGCAAGGGTAGAATAAGTCCGCAGAAACAGACTCGTTTCTAACATTTGTACTTCAGGTGCAGTCAGACTGATTAGCATTTTTCCAGAACAGAGTGTGTCAAATTGTTTCCAATTTAAATGAAACTTCCTTCTATACAGAGTGTGATGGGTTCAACTATCCCCCCAAGCTCCACTCCCCCAGGAGAAATAAATCCTAACCCCCGGTACCTGTGAATGTGATTTTATTTGGAAATTGGATATTTGCAGATGTCATTAATTAAGTAGCTGTAGGTGAAATCATCCTGGATTCACGGCAAATTTACAGTTATCTAAACCCAATGATTGGCGTCCTTATAAGAAGTGGAGAGGACATATGACACGCAGAGAAGGAGGCCAGGAGAAGATGAGGCTGAGATTGGAGGGAGCTGTGTGCAAGCCAAGGACGGCTGGCCGCCCCCAGAAGCTGGGAGAGGCACAGGATGGCTTTTCCTCGGAGCCTCCTGGAGGAACCAACACGGCCAACACCTTGATCCTGGACGTCTGGCCTTCTGAACCGTGCGAGATACACGTCTGTGGTTTTAAACTACCCAGCTGCAGTAATTTGGTACAGTAGCCACGGGAAATGGAGGGAGCTGGGAAGATCTTCACGTCATTTACTGTGATTATCTGTAAACTGTATATGCGTGTGATTGTTATGAATCAGACAAGTGTATTTTAGATAAATATGCTAATAAGCTTATCTACACTGTAAACTAAGAGTAACTACTAGATTCTGTGATTTCCACATGATCATGAAAAATAATTGTTTCCAAAGTTAAAACACTGAGAGAGAGAGAAAACGCTTCCCGTCGTTGTCAGTTTCTATTCTGCGTACCTGCTTTTGCCCGTGGTGTGCAGAGACTGTATTTTTGCAAGAAGTATTTCATAGCTAGTATCAAGCTAACTCAGAAACTAACTGATGATTAAAATCAGAGGGCAAAAAGGATGAACTTGAGAGAGAAAAAGAAGGTATAAAATCTAAACCCATGTCCTCTACTATAGGAAAAGGATGTTGGGATGAGACTTAGGATGCCGTATCGAAGGACAGAGTGGATCACTCTTTCCAAAAGCATTAAGCTGAAACAGCAGGATAGTTGAATAGCAAGTAGGAAAAGACGGCTATTTAATTTTGCAATTTTAGTGCACTTTCATTATTAACTATAAATTGAGTTAATGTAGGTTTTGCTTAGAATGTATTTCCTAAGCCAAGAGAAATGACATAATTGTTACATGGCAAGATATAATTCCTTATGCCAATTTCAGCATCTTTTGCCAGAAATGTTAAAAAAAGAGGGAGGGGGGGCTCTTTTTCAATGTGGATAAATCAATTAGATTTTAAGTAAATATCATGTTCTCTAGAGTTCTAAAAAATGATACTTCCAAAACATTAAACTAGTAACTAACCCATTCGTAACTGAGGTGAATTCATATCCATACTATTTTAAATATTTAATCGTCAATTTAACAAATATTTATTGATTATATTACATAAATGTAACAAAAATAAATTCTGAATTTAAGCTTAAAAAGATAACATTATTCCAATAAAATTTTGCATGTTTATTATTTGATAATAAGTTCCAAATTAACATGATTTTGTTTTTATTTCACATTTCAGAGTTTGATATAAAGATTTTAAGAAATATTTTATTTAATATTTTGACCTAATCTAAAAATTGTGATAATGTGAATGTGTAGATACTATATACATATTTTTATTTTTATTTCAGAGACAGTAAAAACACCACGTTGCCCAGGTTGGCCTTAGACTCCTGGGCTCAAGCGATCCTCCCGCCTCAGCCTCCCAAGTACCCGGGACTACAGGTGCGAGCCGCTCTGCAGGCTCTCGGATATTTTCAACTCCCTGACATGGCGATGCCTGGCATAGCTGCACCGCTGAATTCAAATGTAAGTAAATACCATTTTACATATTTCAAAATAAAGTCAGCATGGTCTACACAAATTTAAAAGATGTGGGGGAAAATGGTAGGTGAGATAATCAGGTTTGAATGTAAATGGGATTACCAAAGAAAATTAAAAAATGAAAAAAAGTGTATTATGAGGAGAAAGAAGACATTAAGTTAAGGAATTTGAAAGTATGGTTAACAAAGGATTATTTCTACTACTCTTAAAGTCAGTACATGCATTTGATACTTGCTTCATGCCTATTAACTGAATTTTAAAACACCAAAATACAAGATATCACATAAAAGAGTATTAGCTTATCAACTTTAGCCTTCTGAAATGCTTTATGCACTGCAAGTACTAGACTGGGAATTCTTTGAGGATGACAAAAAAACAACAAAAAACCCAGATGGGTTCCATCTTAGAATCCCTGATACCAAGTAGAAAGCCAAATATAAAGTTTCTGGAAAATATATTTCCTTCCTTGAATTGAATTTATTGCAGGATTATATACCATGAAAACATTTTATAAAAATTTTACAATTTTTATAATATGAGCCATAAGTAGCCTAAGAAAAATGGATTACTAAAGGTTTACTTTTTCTTATGATAAAAGCCTCACATTTCAGAGATACAAAGCTACCGAAAGGCCACCACACCACCTGGAAATAAATATTGTTTAAAAAAATTTATACATTTCTGGTATACAGGTATGTTTTGAATAGTAAAATGAGAATTAATTTAAAGAAAAAATATGAAACAAAAAGATCAATAAAGGAGATGATATAATGGTATTAATTTGGGGCCGGGCGCGGTGGCTCACGCCTGTAATCCTAGCACTCTGGGAGGCCGAGGTGGGCGGATCGTTCTGAGCTCAGGAGTTCGAGACCAGCCTGAGCAAGAGCGAGACCCCATCTCTACCAAAAAATAGAAAAGAAAT
>CAUYSK010125522.1:0-13881 GCA_963575035.1 Avahi laniger
TGTCTGGTCTGAGAATTATGGTGATACAGGCCTCATACAATGCGTTTTGGAGTATTTCCTCCTCAATTTTTTGGAATAGTTTAAGTAGGATTAATTTAAGTTCTTTGAATGCTTGGTAGAATTCAGCAGTGTAAGCATCGGGTCCCAGGCTTTTATCTGATGACAGAAATTTTATTACTGCTTCTCTGTTGCTATTTATTATTGGTTTATTCATGTTTTGGATTTCTTCCTGGTTCAATCTTGGTAGGTTGTATGTGTCTAGGAATTTATCCAATTCTTCTAGGTTTTCTAATTTATTGGCAATAGTTGCTCATACTAGTATCTAATGATCCTTTGAATCTCTGCAATACCAGTTCTAACATCTTTTTCATCTCTGATTTTATTTATTTGAGTCTTCTTTTTTTTCTTAGTTTGTCTGGCTAAAGGTTTGTCAATTTTGGTTACCTTTAAAAATAATAATAATAATAAAAAACCCTAACATTTAATTTCATTGATCTTTTATATTTTTTGTTTCAATTTCATTCATTCTCCTATCTCGAAGGGGGTCAAAATTAAAAAAAAATCATTAATTTCTGCTCTAACCTTTATTGTATCTTTTATTCTACTAATTTTGGGTTTGGCTTGCTCTTCCTTTTCCAGTTAATTAAGATGCATCATTAGCTAATTTATTTGAAGCTTTTCTACTTTTTTGATATAGGCACTTATTGCTATAAATTTTCCTCTTAGTACTGCTTTCACTGTATTCCATAAGTTTTGATATGTTGTGTTTTCATTTTCATTCCTTTTGAGATGTTTTTAAATTTTCTTGTTAATCTCTTCAGTGATCCAATGGTCAGTCGGGAACATATTGTTTAATTTCCATGTGTTTATATAGTTGTCAATGTTCCCCTTGGTATTCATTTTTAGTTTTATTACACTGTGGTCAGAGAAAATACTGGAAATGATTTCTTTTTTTTTTTTTTTCCTTTTTTAAGACTTGTCTTGTGGCTTAAGATATGGTCTATCCTTGAGAATGATCTATGAGTTAAGGAGAAAGACATGTATTCAGCAGCTATTGGATGAAATCTTCTGCAAATATCTATTAGGTCTATTTGGTCTATAGAGTGGCTTAGGTCCAGTGTTTCTATGTTGATATTCTGTCTGAATAATATGTCCAATGCTGAAAATGAGATGTTAAGGTCTCTGTTGATTATTGTACTGAAGTTTATCTCTCTTTTTAGCTCTGATTATATTTGCTTTGTATATCTGGATGCTCCAATGTTGGGTGCATATATATTTATGATTGTCATGTCTTTTGTTAAATTGACCTCTTTATCATTATATAGTACCATCTTTTGTCTCTTTTTACAGTTTTTGTCTTGAAATATATTTTATCTGATAAAAGTATAGCTACTCTTGCTCCTTTGTGGTTTGTATTTACATAGAATATCTTTTTCCATCCCTTTAGTTTCAGTCTATATGTGTCTTTATAGGTGAAGTGGGTTTCTTTTAGACAACAAATAATTAGGTCTCATTTTTTCTTTTAGCTATGCAGCCACTCTATGTCTTTTGATTGGAGAATGCAGTCTATTTACATTCAATGCTATCATTGATAGGTAAGGACTTACTATTACCATGTTGTTATTTGATTTCTGGTTGTTTTGTGGTCCTCTCTCTCCTTCTTCCTTTCTTCCTAACTTCCTGACTTCCTTTATGTAAAAGTAATTTTCTCTGGTAGTGTGTTTTAACTTCTTGCTTTTTATTTTTTGTGTATCTATTGTAGGTTTTTTTGATTTGAGGTTGCCATGAGGCTTCAAAAAATGATTTTATAACCAATTATTTTAAATACGTGACAACTTAACTGTACTATACAATCAGACAACTAACTATACGTGACAACTTAACAATATAACTTTGGGAAGAATTATTTTCAAATCAACCATAACTGGTTGAAAACATTGGGAAAGTTTTAGCAGAAATTGTTAATGGAAGAATATCAGTGAACTAATGAAAGAGGTTTAAATTAGAAAAATAAAAATGTAGTAAGATATAAAGAGTCCAACAGAGACCATTTTTGGATTTAAAGAGAAAACTGAAAAAAATATGTAACATAACTAGGAATATTTGAGTCCTCATAGTTAAAATTATAAGCAGCAGAAGAGGATCAAAGGAATTTAAGGCTAGGATTGAGCATGGAGGTGAAAATGCAGAGGATATCTATAGTCCAAAATGAATATTTAATAATATATAATTTTATATTTAGAATAAGATAAAATTTATGCCAAGTATACAAACTCACAAAAATAAAGAGATTAAAAACTTTCATTTTTTCTGAAAATTCAAATCAAGGAATTTTAGAGAGTTCATATTTGAATTTCAGAAGTAGATCTAGGCATATTATCAAAAGCAGATTAGACAAAAATGACACATTTGTCTACATAGTAGTCTGAAATAATATTTATTCCTCTTCACTCTATAGTGAAGAACCAAAAAAGCCAAAATAGAAAGAAAATATTATGTCACATAACAATTGTTTCTATAAATGTATTTAAGATGGTAGAGTATTTATATTTATATTTACATATATGGTCTGTGAGAAAAAAAAGGGAAGAAAATTAGAACGCATAGCTCTTTAGTGTGTACCTTTTACACACATTATGTGATGTAGTTGAGGAATTATTGTGAGTCTTAGCAAAAAAATAAGAAGTCTTTTGGGACAATTTAGTAAAGGTTAAACCAAAGTCATAGGACTGAAAAAAAGGTGATGCGATGTGATAGCATGGTAAAAAGCATTGCCAGGTTCAATACTATACTATTCAGCATATTTATGGAAAATGGCAATGATTATGTTTCAACATTCAGATATTCTAATATTTCACCAGATTCTCACATCACATCTGCTACCTACAATATTTAAATAACATGATAATCACAATGCTGAAATATAAAATATTTTAAATATTTAAAAAATAATTAGTTTCAAGGAACAGTAAAAGATTTCTATTTCGTACAAAGACTACTAATACATTTAGTGTTGAGAAACTAATCATATTTATATATTTTATTTACTAGATATAACATTCTTTATGCTTTAATTAAAACCTTGAAGAGTAAGAATATAATATAAAAGATGCATTTAAATATGTAAAACTTACCAGCAGTCTTGCTAATGAACTAAAAAATATCCTTATTTTGTACTGCATCTTGTTAAAAAATGTTAAACCTTCAACCCCTAAATGTCATAAATTAAGATCTGGGTGAAGATGCAAGAATTAATTTTATTTCCAATAACCTCTACATTTCCTACCAAAGGGAATCCTTTCACACCTGCACTCAAAAATGTTTTTTTTTTAAAAGTAGCAACAACAACAAAACACTGAAAATCATCATCTACCACAGAAAAACAAAGCTGACAAAACCTCATGCAAATGGCCAAAGAAAGACAGAATATTTCAGCTGAGGTCCCTGGCTTATATCTCCATACCTATAACACAGAAATAAAGCTTAGAAAAAAAGCCAGGCTGACCAGATCCTGGGGCTGCATGTTAATATACATTAGTGAGGCACGGTGGTTTTTTCCTCTAATTCTAACACTTTGGGAGGCCAAGGTAGGAGGATCGCTTGAGGTTAGAAGTTTGAGACCAGCCTAGGCAAAACTGAGAGATCCTGTCTCTACAAAAATTTAAAAAAAAAAAAAATTAGCTGGGCTTGATTGCACATATCTGCAGTCCTAGCTACTCAAGAGGCTGAGGCAGTATTGCTTGAGACCAGGAGTTCAAGGTTAGCCTGAGCTGTGATCCTACCACTGCGCTTCAGCCCAGGTGATAGAGCAAGACCCTGTCAATACATAAATAAATAAATAAATGTCTAAAATTCAAGACAAAGGAAAAAAAATATCAGGGAAAATAAAAATTTGCAGGCAGTGTCACTATGCCAACCTCCCCCAGCAGGTTCTCAGGAAAATGAGAAGTCAGTCCCTGAACTTATCCTTTAGTCTGCTTTAATAGCAGATAAGTAAAGTAGAAAGACTATATGGTTATGGAACTAATAATCCTCCCAATGAGGGTTCCGCAGAACTTAACACAGAAACAAATAAACAATAAACAGCACATGACCCTCTGGAAAGGAGAAAGACAGATTGAGATGCTCAGGGAAAGATCATCCTCCATTGCAAAGTATTAAAAATAGGATATAAAAACAGAAGTGAATTACTCTCTTCCATATTTTGAGTCACGTAGAGAGAACAACTAGAGAGTTGAGTAAAGTAGGGTAAGTAAAAATACTAGGCTAATGTTCAGATGAAAATATAAATTCCTGGCCCATGCTTAGTTAATGGTCCAGTAAGATGACATAAGTCATAACTATACAGAGCTATGACACATTTGATTGGTTGTAATAAGCACCAAAATTCCTCAGAAGACCAAAGGGACACCAAAAATTAAATATGATATTATCCTGTGCATAGGTAGAAAAATGTCAATTAAATGAAAATATCAGCCTGACCTTTGATTTTTTTCCACAGTAGGATTCAATACTAGAAGTCAATAGAATAATGCTCCCCCTATTCTGAGGGAGGATTATAACTAACATAATCCTTAGCCACACTGCCATTTGATATTCTTTTCTTTTGTTAAATACAGAAAATAATAAATCAAACGTGTTTGCTAAAATGTATATACTACAGGATTCCATGTTAAAGTTGTAAATAGCATGTATGACAACTAACAAAAAGACATAATGCAAAGGAAATATTCTCTAAAATCATAGACAATCACAGACATTGCTGCTTGAAATCATACAATAATGGAACACTCCCCTCCTTCCTGAAGGATCCGAGTCATTGTGACACAAAGTAGCATCCTTCATTTCCACTCCAAGACTTCAGCTTAAAGGTTTCCAAACAAAATATTCCACATTTTTCTTAACATTTTAGTTTCCAAGGAAAATAGTACCCTGTTCTGCTAAGAATATAAGACCTGATATTAAACCATTTACACACAGCCCTGTCTCGCTGAGACTATTAAACCACCGCTTTATTTAAATTTTACCAAAAGCATACCCTTCCCCAAATCCTGTATCAATACTGTCCTTTTTCTGGGTGAGAGAAATTCAATGTTTCCTCTGAGAAACCCTCTTTAGTTTCAGCAACTAAATAAATCTATTTTTGTAGTACTACAGTCTGTCCCTCATATTTACAAAATTATCCCAATATTTAAAAAATATTTCTATTTGTCCCATTCTTTTTAAAAATTTCTATCTATATATACATACTTGTCTTGAATATTAGTGACTTAGAATTAATGTGTATGTCTGGAAAATTTATTTTTTTACTTTTGGCATTGAACATTTTATGACATTATTTTCTAAAATAAATTTTAATATTTTATAAATTGACAATGAATAGTTTTAATGACAATCCTTTGGATTTAAGTTATTTGTACAGATTATCTTAATTGAAATCTTATACACACAAGTAGATTTTTATTAAAATGTTTCCTTCATTTTCACCTAATTTTTGTAGATTGTTTTTATTTCTCCAATAATACTTACTCAATAAGTAATAGGTTAAACCGTTGCTCTAAAATTTAATCACTTTTTATACTGTAGGGATGTTCCTTATAGCCTCGAAATTATTTCTCCTACTTGCATTTATCATTACTGACAGGTAAAGCTATAAAAACATTTCATTTCTTTCTCTGGAGAACTCTTGCAAATACACAATGTAAAGAGATATTTCTTTACATTAGGGCTTCAATATTTTCTGTGTTTTCCTGAAAATTTAAGAAAGAGTATTTTGTATTATTTTTATTACATTAAGACAGGTTTAGTCTAGTGAAAATATATGGAAATTACCTAAATGATGTCATAAGGGACAGAGGGAAAAAATAGTTTTCACCAAGGATTAGATTTAATATTCCAAGAGTTAGATATACACTAAGGGCTCCTTGATTTCCATATGCCAGTAAATTTTTCATATTTGAATCTTCTAGATAATTTTACCAGTTTTGGTCCAAGTTCTCCTCAGAATACAAACCATGTCCTAGTCTTAGGCTAGTTTCATGAGGACATGTAAAATCCCATTACAGACTCACAGGAATAAATTTTTAGTTTCACACATCTGTGAGACTTACTAAGCTCAAAGTTTTAAATGTTTAAAGACCTTTCAAATGTGCTGAATAGAGATTTATACAATGTAACGAAAATTTTTGCCACTTAATTGTGAATTTTCATAGATTTAACAAAATACTTTCCTGTATGCTTTCTATTCTTGCTGTAAATTCTGTTTGCCAATTGCCTGAAAGAATGTGCTACTTAAAAATCATCATTTAATTAGTTGCTTCTTTTTCCAGAATAACATTATCTCTAGATTAGACCAAAGCCTTGAGTTTCTACTTACTGATTTTCAGTAGAAAAGCAAATTTATATATGTTAAAGTTCAGTACTAAATGCTAGCTTAATCATGTGAAAGACAAGGTACATTAAAATCCTAAAATAAGGAAAAAGAAAACATAATTTTAAATATTTGTTTCACTTAAAATTTAACAAGGAAGATATTAACTTGCCTTTAAAAATTCACGCAGATTTTCAGTGTTGTAATCCAACAATGTAATGCAACAGTTGCTGGTACAATACTATAAGAAGGAGCTATATCCTTATTAAATAGAGAGAGAGGAGAGAGGGAGGAAGGAAGGGAGGGGAAAGTGGGAAAATCAAGAGCTGATAAGAATATAAGAATACATTCTACATTCTGTGGATTCCAGAGAGGAACACTGTTTATCAGGACATGCTTCATTAAGGACTTACTCTTTAAAATTGCCCTTGAAGAGTGTTAGGATCTCAACAGACATCTGGAACATGAGTATATTATAGATGTAATATACTTGCTAGAGTATAGAACAAGAGGGTCAAACAAGAGCTTAGGAAAAAAATTTGGAAGCCTAGGTCATATTGAGAAGGTAAATGATATGTAGTCAAATATTGAAAAGTCTGAAAAAGTATGTTTAAAGGCTACGTTGAAGGTTTTAGTCATGATTCTTCGGCTAATATAAATCGTATTTGCATTTGTGGTCCTGAACCACAAAGTTTCACAGTATCTCAATATTACTATTATAAACTGTCTTCATTTTTAACCAATAAGCCTGTGTTTGAGTTTAAATTTATTTCTTCTAAGTTGGATAATTTTGTATTATAATACTTTTTAGTTTTATAAATATCATTGCTATATTAGGAAAAATATTATTTCTTCTTTGTACTTACTTCTCTAGGCTAAAAATTCATTTTCTGTAGCATTTACCATGGAACTTTTTCTACTTACTATGACAAATTTTTCTCCATTTCTGCTTAATTTTAATCATATGATGATCAAAATAAGGTACAACAATAGATTATGGCTAATACTGGTATCTTTTAAGTATGGAGCTTTTCAAACATTTTAGACTACCGGTGCCACTACAGTTCTAAAGTATATGGTATCCTCTACTATAAATACAGATCTGATTTTAGTATACTTCATTTCATCCATTTATTTGACAAATAAAAAGTCCTCATTACATTCTAGAGAATTTGCAAATTTCTGTGGGAAAAAGAAAAAATGAGCATAAGACACTTGGTCCTTGCATTAGTGAAATTATAATCAATGAAAAAATCTGATTTACAATAGAGTTCTCTATTATAGATAGATCTCTTGGGTTTCTAATGTTTCTGCATGTTTGCAGTTTAAATCCATATGGTCTTTTCGTGGATGTTTGTACAGCAAACAATCTTGGAAGATATGGTGTCTCCCTCCAGGGCACAGGGAAAATTTGTTTCCTGCCCAGAATAATAAAGATAATATCTTCCTTCCAGGCAAAGATAGAGCAGGTTTACTAGCAACCTTCTTTCAAGGATTGGGTTTTCTAAGCTGTGGTTTCTCAGCTGTGACACAAACCCACTATTTACAGACCATCCACTTGAGCCCACTTCTGAATCACTGTTGTGGGCTTGGAGGAAGAAAACATGCTCATAATGCTTTCTGTGCTGTGAGTAATAAGGGCTTTTGTCTTTAGGAGGAAAAAAAAGAAATATTAGATAAAATATGTTAAAGAAAAACTAACATGATGTTATAAGTAGGGACCATTAGGTTAATTCGGTGTATTGTTGTTGTGTCTACAACTGAATAAATAGTAGGGATTGATGTGTTATGTGGTTGTACATCCCATCCTTTAAGTACCAGAGGATATTTTCATGATCTGGGAAGAACTGCAGGTAGAGATGTGCTAATGGGACACATTCTTCTGATATTTGCCAATAATGACTAAATCAGAATCTAGTGGAAGGCCTCTGCCCTCTGAAATCAAAAGCTTTCACAACACAGGTGAGGTACTGCTGGTTAGCATGTCAGAAGCCTCACTCTTAATGTCCTAATGGCACTATCATCACACCTCCTCCAGAAAGAGTGAATAATAAATCCTGATAAAATTCTTGAGCCTACTTGATAAGTAAACTCTCTTGGAACTATGCAGAAGATTCAAAATGCTCAATACCGCCTCAAAGAAAAATTACTGTCTCTTTAGCCCCCTACTAGCAAAAAAGGAGTCCCAGCATTTTATTAGACACTGGATATTGGAGACAGTAACAAGTGGCTGTGATTGGAGATTTTGATTGGAGCCTCTAGCAAAGAGAGGCAGCCTCCAGCTAGAGGCTCCCCGTAGGATTTTCACCTTCCATCCTCCATGATGTGACTACCAGCTGCTGTGCACACCTCTGGAAGAACAGCTGTTAGCTTGCTGTTGTGCTCTTTTCAAAACTGAATACCTGCCCAGGGAGGGCTTACACCTCTGCAGCCTGATACTCCCATCTGAATGTGGGTCAATTTAGAATAAAATGACTAACAAGGTAGGAGGAACCTGAAAGGCCTCACTTATTAAATATAAATGGTATGGTTGTGGAAATTTTTACACTGGCTATGCATTCCTGTACTAATAAAGTA
Organism: Avahi laniger; assembly: GCA_963575035.1. Classification (NCBI taxonomy): domain Eukaryota; kingdom Metazoa; phylum Chordata; class Mammalia; order Primates; family Indriidae; genus Avahi; species Avahi laniger. The sequence continues at coordinate 8,948 of CAUYSK010125522.1, forward strand.
AAAGTTAAATTGATAAATTGATTTCTTATAACAAAAAGGGACTTAGCAGACTCAGCTCCAGAGGCATCTCCATTTTCCATGACACTATGATAGGCCAACTTGGAAGTTAGCTTTCAAGTAGCATAAAATTTCACAGTCTTCACAAATGTTGATGGTGTAATATTGGGATAGTTTTCCTCTGAGAATGAACACCTTGCATTTATTTCCTTTACACATAATTTTGGATATGAGTTCATCTTAAGCATTAAATTTAATACTAAATTTAATCAAATCATATAAATTAAATCAATAATCATTTGAATCATGTGTTATATTAAATCGTAAATATCAATGAAATATTAATATATTTATATAAATATGAAATTAAATGTGACTTATAAGATTATTATAAAATAGAAAAACCCACATACAGGCTTTATCACACTTAGCTAAAATGAGATTCAGGGAGGAAAATAAACTGGAAAGGTGATCTAATTTAAAGACTTCACAGTAAGACACACAGTAAGCCCTAATATATATTTTTTAGTTATAATTATCATCAGTTGTGTATGAAGTTTACTTAATCAAAAATATTTCAGAAAATAATGTTCTGCTCTAGAATTCAAGAACGTTTTGGTTATTTCTTGTAGGAATTTCTTTTTCTTTTTCTTTTTTTACCAGTCTCATGTTCTGTGTAGAAAATTTCTTCTTTTAGTACATTGCTATTGAAGATATATGTACAAGCAATTTTCCAACATCAATATATAGTGTTTTACAATTATAACCACAATTCATATTTTTTTGCAGTACTAACTACATTGTATTATAATTTCTTTTTTTGTTTTATGCCTGTCTGTTTCACCTAACTACACTTTGAGCATCTCAAGGACAAGAACTATGTTTTGTTTACCTTTGTACCTTCTGTATTTAACATGCTAACCAGGACTGGGTGAATTTTTGTTTCTTGAAAGGATACAGGAAGATATGAGTGTATGAAAAAAGTTTCTTATATTTATTCTATATGAAAGGCATCTAAATTTATATTAAAATGAAATAGTTACACTTATCAGTAAAGTATTTTTTTTTATATTTTGAATACAGTTCAGGTGTTTTTCAATTTTAATGAGTGTGGCAACCAGCACTACATAAGGAATAGAATCTTTCTTAATGAAGGATATTACATTATCATAAAAATACATAGTCAGAGTAATGCACTCTTAAAGTCAAGAAATTTGGAGGAAAATATACCTTAACTACTCTAGTGGAAAAATATTCTTCCGTATTTTAAAATCGGAGATCACAGCAGTCATTGAGACTTTTAGGAGTGACGGAGATCACAGTACTGAACCTCAGAACAAAGTAGATTAGAACATATTTTTAGTATAAGGAGGGAGAAAGACAATTCAGAGAATGTGACATTTAAATAATGTACAATGTTTTATACCAAAAAAATGAAGATTTTTTTAATACCAAAAAATGAAGAATGGCTCATTCAAAACACAAAACATTAAAAGGAAAATAAAATTAGAGTACAACTATGGATTAAAATCAATTATTTATGATGATTAGGCTGTGAAAATCAATATCTGTACTGTATAAGGTAGCAAAAGAAAGATACATAGTTTGAATCTTCCTAGATATTGAATTAAATCGATTCATGCCCATTTGAAACAACATCAATTTTAGTCTAGATTTGTAAGCTAAACTCTGCTCATAGAGTAAGCATTGAAATTAGCTAAAATGAGATTCAGGGAGGAAAATAAATTGGGAAGGTGATCTAATTTAAAGACTTCAATTCTAATATTTATCTAGGTTGTAAAACTAATCTGCAGCAACATTGTATTTTTTTCTAGTGGTGAAGAATTTGGAACATATACTAGAAATAGCAATTAATAGATCTCTGAAAGTATGTTGGAAATTTCTTGGATATGACTGGATATTAAATAAAATATATCTAAAAGTAGATACATATAGAAATATGCTATAAGATAATTTTCAGAATGAAGGGTAGCTCTGACATCTATCATCCTCATCCTGAACTGAAGTCACTCCCAATGACCCCAATCAAAGTAACTATTTTAGAGTTTTGTACTACTGCTTTGTCAGAAGCTTGCAAATCAGTAAGTCTCATATCATTAATCAACTCCATCCGGTTGCTATGGAAAGGACTTCAGACAGAATTCTCTATTGCAGAAGTTGTCAGGCCTGTGTGCCTTCTTTCTTCTTCTCTTTGGCTCATTAATGATTTTCTTTGATGTTTGATTGTTCACAAGAGTCTAATTAGTGGAGTCTATCTACTTATTTTTTCCTAAATCATCTACTTTCCTATTATGTAGTTATATGATGAATCATCTTCAAATTCTTCAGGATGCAACGAATAGATAAAGTGACAAAATAAACTTATTTTCCTTTCCTACTCTATCTGTTGTCTATGGGCACTATGGAGTCTGAGGTGGAGAACACACACTTAGGGAATAGTGTTACTTGTGAAACAAAAAGTTAATAATTATGGATAAAGATTGGACTTTGTACTATACTGAGAAATGATCTAGAATATAACCGTCAGTTGAGGTAAAATATTAAAAATCTCAATGTGAGATACAAAGTAAAAATAAACCATAATTGCAGATTGCAGAATATTTTCTCAGATATTTGAGTTTTGAAATGAAGTCATCTCCAAAAACTTTTATTTATATTTTCCCTTCTCCAGATCACACTAGTACCATGGACTTATCTACTTGTGCAAGTCTCTACCAAGTATTCTGTGAAAATGATTTGGGCATAATGTTCTGTGCTGCGTGGATGACAAAACAGTGCAGTATGGTGGCTTAATTTCCTCATTTTGGTAGAAAAATATAGTTTAAAATCATGAGCATAATTTGTTGATTAAGATGTAACTGCAATATTTATAATTCTTATAATTGTTTTCTTCCTTTTTAGAATGCTATATATTTAAAATAAGGTATTATACTCATGATTATAGTGGGACCCCTATTCATCCATTCTGATCATGATATATAGTATCCTTTCAGTTACTGGCTCAACTACTGTGCGATTTGATTTTATTAAAAAATGGCATTCATTATAAGGTTTATAATCTACTTACATTTCTTCTTCTTTCCTCTCTTCCGTCCTCCCTCCTTCCTCCCTCCTTTTCTTCCTTCCTTCCTTCCTTCCACTCTTCCTTTCTGTAAGAAACTGATTTGTTATCTAGTCTTTACTCTTCTTTCTAATCTAGCAAAAACAATAAAATTGCATGTTCTTGTTATCAAATCCTTAAAACATTGATCCCTTTATTGGATTGCCATAGTCAAAAAAGGGAACATAATATAGAGATCCTCCCGCACATTCCCACTGTCAAGACCTGAACTGGAACGAGATGAGCAGCCAGGTGTCAGGGTGATTGATTAAGACAACAAGCAAAAATGAAAGTAACAGGTAAGACCTCGTTCACTTGCTGGAATAGTATGAGCAAGAGGCCAGAAGGTGCTGCTTCCCCCAATATCTGCCCCATTTTTCCACAAATGGCACTGGGCAAAGGTCAGATTGTAACAGAAGAAATGGCTCCAAAAAAAGGCAAAATGTTTTATGTCTGTTTAGAACATACCCCCACCCCTTCTGGAGAACTGGGACCTGCAACCCTGCCTCAGGCCAATGGTCAGAAGGGGGAGGGTAATGTCTTTTGTTCCTTGACACAGGAGATGGCTCAAGGGAATTGTCTGGGTGGAAGTCAGGAAATCATCTTATCTGAAGATGGGATTGATCAGAACCTTTAAAAGCTCTGTACTTCTGCTCAGAAGGAGGACACTGATACTTTGAGATGGGAGTCTTCTAGCCTCCTCATTTGCTGGCAAATTAATAAACTCCTCTTTCCTTCTCAAACCACTTGTCCTCGTTCCTTTGATGGAGCCTCAGGGTCAAGGGCTGAACTTTCAGTAATAAGATGCATAAGCATAAATAGGGGAAATTATCTCACTGCCAAGGAAATCCTGAATAAAAAGCTTTTAGCATGTTATAAATGCCAAAAGAGCCAAGTGGAGGAAGAGGCAAAAGGGTTAGGAACAAAAAAATAGTGAGTACCGAGGCAAAGTAGAGAAAAGTGTCTTCAAGGCTTCCCTCCTTTCTGTTAAGGAGAAAAGTGTCTTCAATACTCCACCACCAACAGCAACAACGCAGTACTGCTGCAGCTGCTGCTGTTGCTAATTCTTTGCTATCTTCCCCAGTGGCTACTGTCAGCACACTCTGAAGAGGGAGATTACTAGTAATGCTTCCCACACTGTGCAACTCTCACTAAGTTTATCAAGATTACCTCTGACGACGATATAATTAAGTTCCTAAAGTCTCTCCGGCCACTGGGCAAAGAATCTCCAAGGGTTCTATGTTCCTTTTCATTGGATTTTCAACAATTTGCTGCTCAGTGTGTTATCTGCTTTAGGGACATGTTGAGAGTTACTCACCTGGTGGGGGCAGGATATGTGAGGAAGTGGGGGATGGGGAGCGAATGTCTCTGCCCCCATTGTGGGAAGACCATAAACTGTGGGTAAGTAACTGTTTCCCTAGCTTTCTGGGTACCTAGCTTTTTGGGGTTGCTGTTTCCCTCCCTAGCTTTCTGAAATCTCTAATCTGACACACCAATACCATGTGAACTCAGCCAGGGAGTGTGGAGACTGAAGAAAAGGACCAATGGTCCCTCATTGAAATTGAAAAGCTTACATAAACAACCCACTAACATCTTTCAAAAATGTCCAACAATTTCTACTAGGAATTCTTTGATGGCTAAAGCAACTCCATCTTGGATGCTAATCCACTAATCTACCATGTTTACTTCTGATTAAACCCAGTTCCTGGAATGTCTCTAAGATTTTTACTTTCAAATGCTTACATTACTCCTGCCCATAGATCAAAACAACTTTGATATTATAGTAAACACTTACTTAAGATAAATCCTGGCTTGG
>CAUYSK010125523.1:0-14562 GCA_963575035.1 Avahi laniger
AGCTTTTAAAGGGTGGGTTCTCAGCTTCAGGTAGTTGCTGTTCAACTACAGTTGATGATTCTTCATCTTTGAAGACAATCCTGTGACCTTCACCCAGGACCTCCCTTTACAGGGGTTTTACCAGGGCTGAGCCATCTCCTGTAGCACAAATAACAAAAGACAACCTGTCCTTCCCAACCACTGGCCTAAGGCAGGGATGCAGATTTTAGTTCTCAAAAAGGAATGGAGGATGTTTGAAAGAGACAGAAAACATTTTTGCCATTTTTTTTTTCAGGCCATTCCCTCTGTTACACTGAAACAGAGAGAAGAGGCAGAGGAGGGAGACAGACAAAGAGCCATGAACAGAGGAGAGAGAGACAGGCTGAGTCTGAGACCAGCAGCATGAGGCAGTGAGTGAAGGGTAGCATGGCAGGGTGGGGAACCACACATGCCTTCTGCTGGGATTCTCCTTCACACCATGTCCCCAGTGATGACACCCAAATTGCCTATAGTACAGGAGCCAAACCAGGAATCCGACATTGGTCCAAAGCTTGTGTGCAGGTTTGTCATTTCATCACATGGGCAGATTCCAGTAACCACCACCCCAATTAGGATACAGGACTATCCATCACCATAGAGATCCCTTTCACATTATCCCCAATAGCCACCCCCCCTCACTCCAACACTCCTAACCTCTGGCAACCACAAAGTTGTTTTTTCATTTATATAATTCTGTCATTTATAGAATGTTACAAAGATGGCATCATACTGCATATGATGATTTCAGGTTGAATTTTTTTACTCAGCACAATGCCCTTTGAGATCCATCTCAGTTGCTATATTACTTTCAGAGTTGTTTTTTTTTTTTAATTGCTGAGTAGTACACTCCAGGGTATGGATGTATAGTATTTAACCATTCACCCATTGAAGGATATTTAAGTACTTTTCAGTTTTGAGCTGTTGTGAATAAAGCTGTATAGAAGTTTTCCAGTTTTCACTGGGATAAATATCCAAGAGTGGAAATGCTGGGTTCTATGGTAAGTACATGTTTAGTTGTTAAAGAAACTGCCTGTGATGTTGTGATTTTTAATAAGGCATATATATTAGGTCTCTGCCCCCATTTCCTGGCACACAGCTCCTAAAACCCCTGGAATCTCTGAAGCAATAAGTATCTTTTGTATGCTAATGTCACCAGTGGCTGGTGCTCCAGGATAGCTTTAGGAGGGGGCTGGCTGCCAGGGAAAACAACCCTGTGATCAGAGGGTTGGAACTTTCAGCCCTAGCCCCAACCCCCAAGGCGGGAAGAGCTGGGGACTGAGTCAATCACCAGTCGTCAGTGATTTAATCAATCACTCTACTAATAAAGCCTCCATAAAACCCAAAAGGACAGGGTTGGGGAGCTTCTGGGTTACTGAACACATGCAGGTACTAGGAGGGGGCACTCCCAGAGAGGGATTGGAAGCTTCACACCCTTTCCCCATACCTTGCTCTACGCATCTCTTCCATCTGGCTGTTCTTAACTCTTCAAGTTATGCTATGTAAGCATTATTAAGGGGAAGCAGATAGGAGCCCTTCCTTTTCTGGTTTCCTTTACTTGCAGCTAGGATTATGTTAATGAGTGTTCTTGGCACACAGTAACACTAAATAGAACTCTTCAATACAAGTCACCTCAATACGAACCGGTTTTATGATCAAATGTATCACATACTATGAAAATATTTTTAAACTATTTAATCAATCACTGTAATAGCATTTATATGGTTATAAAACAGATTTGTTCTGTCTCTGTTTACAATTTTGCCAGATTTCATTGTTTCCTCCTTTCCTTTCTTTCTCTTATGAATATCCTAACTGGCAGCCCACAGGGAGAAGGGAGGCTGAAGTTCTGAAGGGAGAAAAGATGGGACAAGGAAGAGCTAGATCATCTCCTATCGCTCTCTATCTCCTTCCCATTAGCCTCTCCTTAAGAGCTAAAGATCTAACCAGTTGATTCGCAGCATAAATAACATAGAGCAAAAAAATTCTCTGCACCTTACACATGCTACTTACCCTGAAACAACAAAGGAACTAAAGTCAGGGTTCAAAGCCAACCAGGAGGCTTAGATGTGTCCTCCACTGCAACCATGAGAGTAAACAAGCGCTGGGATTTTAGGGGCTGGGGACAGCACGAGTGGGCTGCCCTTTCTTTAGCAACTATTCTAGTAAGGTCTATTTCTTCTTAAAAAGTAATGGTTCGCATTGTTGCACTGTTTACTTTACAACATGCCTGAACATGGAATTTGTACTATGTGCTCATGATGCAACAGACCCAACAGGGCACTGAAGAAGTATCTAGCCCACCATCCTTACAAGCGAATACAACTCACAGCCTCTGCTTCTCTGATAGATAATGTAGTTGGGGAAACAATACATAGATACACATGATTTCTGCCAAATAAAAGCATATAATAATGCAGATTCTAGTTCAGTGCCCAGTGCTCAGTGAACAAGGGTGTTTGTATGCCACCACTGTCTTGAAAAAGGATAAGTAACCAAGTGGCCGCAGAAAGGTTAGGTGGCACCACTCTCCTATATGCAGGCAGTCACTTCTGTCAGTTAGCTATCAAAAAGCAAAGTTAAAAGAAATGTGTATTATTTTACCAAGAGGATCAAGGGAGTAATTTAAGGCCAAATAGACATGATTGTTCAAGTTTTATATCTAGGCATTTTATTACTTTTAAACCATTTTTGGTACTTAATAATATCACTCTAAGAAATATAAACAATCTTTTTAGACTGTGATTGTAACCCTGAGAAAAAATTTTATGGAAATCCCTTGATTGAAACCACTACTGCCACTGCAGTGGCATCAAAATAGCCCTTGAAATAAGGTGGGAGGCTATTTTTTAAAAATATCAAAATGTCAGTTTTGTGTTGTGGCTCTGTTAGGTGGCTTTTGCCCCAGGTTCTCAATTCCCTGCAGGTTATTTCTAAGGTTCTATAATCTAATCAACCCTCCATCACCACAGCTAATCTGAGTCTTTGGGAGGTCCCACAGAACAGGTCTGAAACCCAGGTCTTAAATCCACCCAGAGTAGATATTTCTATTTTATGAAAAGAGTTTATGAACTCATCATTTTCTGGTCATCTACTGTGTGCCAAACTCTATCACTTATTGAATGACTGATCTACTGTGGTGGATCTGGGACCTCAGCAGAGTGGGCCTGACAGCTTGTTAAGGGACAAACCACACACTGCACACAGGATGCTAAGTTGGCCCACTCTAGTGTCCTGTCCAGATGGCTGCAGAATTTCAGATTCCATCAGTCTGTTAACTCCATGATTTCAGCCAAAACAAACTCCACATTTGACATAACACACAGCCAAAGACAAGAAACTTACTTAGAGATATCATATAAAAAATTCAGCTATTTCCAGCAGCTCAAATATTTAAAGCCTAAATATAATCATAAGCATAGCTGTCAAAATTAAAAAGCAGTTTTTTAATAGCTGGTATTTTTAAATTAAAATTTTCTCAAGTAGTAATGATTGAATTATGTGTATCATTACCAACTATTTCATTGGCAGGGCTTAAAAATCCAAACTGGAAATTTTGACCAACTGTCCCTAAAACATGGGACTCTAATACAGAAAAAGGGAACCGCTAGTAAATGCTTTCCTCCATTTCACAAATAGATTTGCATAGTCAATGGTTAAACCAAGCACTTGGCAATACCAACTACTAGAATGAAGCTTCTTCAACTGCAATCAAAGGCTTCTGTGTGGAACTGGGGTACTCAAATTGCTGGGGTGGCCTGGTTAAATTACTGTATGGCAAAATGAACTGTTTCCACTATAATTCTCTATTCCATTCAAATGGAAAATTTAATCTGGTGTCCCCAGACTACTATTAATAAAAACAAAATAATCATGAAATACAAGTAAAGATAATGGAGCTGGAAAGTTCTTTCCCATTTCCTAGCTTCCAGGACAAATGTACTGTGTTTTCCTTCAATAGACAGTGAGGAAACAAAGGTTGGCCAGAAAAGGACATGAATTTGTAATGAAATGCCAGTTTGCCTTGTCTGTTAAAATTTTTTCCTAATTCTTGATTGCAGAAGCAAAAAGAAATTATTCGTAACCATGGAGGCAAGAGAGTGAGAAAGAAATAAGGTGCATTTTCTCAAATTAACTTAAAATAAACAAAAATGCTCATTTTTTACATGTTTGCACTAGTGTTGTGTCAATGGAAAAGAAGCCAAACTCTGTAAAATAAAGAGGTTTATCCTGAGCCAAGTTTGAGGACCGTGGCCCAGAGCCACACCCAAGAAGCCTTGAGCAAGTGGACTCACTGTGGTTGGGTTACAGTTTGGTTTTATACATTTCAGGGAGACAGGAGTTACAGGTAAAGTCATAAATCAATACAAGGAAAGGCATACATTGGTTTGGCCTGAAAAGGTGGGACATCTCAAGGTGGGGGGAGGGTTACAGGATACAGGTGAGTTGAAAGACTGTTTGATTTGTAATTGGTTAAAGAAATGAGGCTTTGTCTAAAGGCTTGGAATGTTTTAAGCTAAGATAAGGAAGTCTGTTAATAAGAGACAAACCAGGGAACAGATACCCAGACTCAGGTGATTTGCTGTTATGTAAATTGAGGACCTGCAGGTTTGTCTTGCATACCTAGGCCTGTTAATGAGTTACAAAGGATATCTCCAAGAAAGGGAAGGGGTGCATGATGAGGCATGTCTGACCTCCCTTCTCATGGCCAGTAACTCATTTTTAGGGTATTTCTGGGGTCCCCTTGGCCAAAGGGGGTCCATTCAGTCAGCTGGGAGAAGAACTTAAGATTTTATTTAGTTCACAGTTGCTTATTGGGATTATTATCAAAGTGGGGCAGAGCCACTTGGGCTTTGTCATAGTATGTTAAAGATAACTGCAGAGATTAAGTAAAAAAATAAAAATTATCTCTTAACAAAGATGAAATGACCAAACTAAATTATCCCTCTATGCACCATTAATGCCCCATCCTAGGGCCCAAACCATCCCAAACACTCAACCAAAGTCCAGAAATTACAATGCATTTGTCACTGGGAGAACACTATTTGCATCTCATTGTTTGCAAGATGATCCCTTTGAAACAAAACTTATCTAAAAGTGAAATCTATCTTTGGTGTTGGAGATAGATTTATAGCATCTCAAATTTTATGGTATTTTAAGAAGTACATTCATCTCCTTCATTGGGAAAATGTGTGAAATGCTATTTAATCTCAGGTTGAAAATTTTCAGGCAGCAAACTAGCAAGCCCAAATTGAGTCCTAAAATCAACAATTAAAGTACAATGTTTCCAATAGAATGCTATCCAGCCATGAAAAAAGATTGAAATTCTGTCATTCCAGGCAACACGGATGAACCTGGAGGACATTATATTCAGTGAAATAAGTTAGGCAAGGACAGACGAATACCACATGTTCTCACTCGTACGTGGAAGCTAAAAATAAAGTTGAGTGCACAGAAGTAGAGAACAGAATTATTACTAGAGGCTGAGAAGGGTAGGAGGGAGGGAAAGACAGAGAGAAATTAGTCAAGAAATACAAAATCACAGTTAGATAGGAGGAATAGTTCTAGTGCTCTATAGCATTGTAGGGTGAATACAGTTGACTATAATTTATCATATATGTTCAAAAGTTAGTAGAATTTTAATGTTCTCAACAAAAAGAAATGATAAATGTCCGAAGTGATGGATATGCTAATTAAACTGATTTGATCATACATGTATCAAAATATTACTCTGGACCCCATAAACATGCAATTATTACATGTCAACGAAAACTAAAAGGAAAAAATATATAGTGTTTCCAGTAAAAGGGGATGAGGCAAAAATTCCTTCTCTGCCATTATGTTAAATAAAATAAGCCAGTCACAGAAAGACAAATATTGCTTGTTCTCACTCATGTGGGAGCTAAAAACGTTGATCTCATGAAGGTAGAGAGGAGAATGATGGTTACCAAAGGCTGGGAAGGGGGTGGGGGATGAGGAGAGGTTGGTTAGGGTACATACAGATAAAAGGAATAAGTTCCAGTGTTCTATAGCACAGTAAGGTGACTACAGTTAATTTACTGTGTATTTCAAAATAGCTAGAAGATTGTGAATGTTCTCAACACAAAGAAATGATAAATGTTTGAATCGATGGATATCCCTATTACCACAATTAGATCATTACACATTATATGTATGAAAATATCACATGTACCCCATAAATATGTATAATTATTATGTATCAATAAAAAAATTCCTCCTCTGGCATGTGAAGGAAGACTGTCTTGGTTTAATTCTCCAAGCCTACAGGCAGAGGAGAGGTGGCCAATCAGGAGCCACAGGCAGAGGTGCACCAGGGGACAGTCCAGAAGAGGTAGGGCCACCCTCGCTCTGCCTCAGTGCCCACGAGGATCCTGTAACACAAGACAGGTCCTGGAAGTGCTCTGCAGCGTCAGAGATACTACCCACAACAGGCACAAATTATTGCAAATAAATAGTACAGTTACTCAATATTAACCAATTTAAAAAATACTGACAGCCTACTTAGTGGCCTATTTCTGGTGAAGTACCTCTTCCTGGATGATCTCTAGAAAAGCTTCTCAACATGACCTAACCAACAAATATCCGCCCACAAAGGACTTTGTAAAGGACACAGAGCCTGGGGAGGGTGGAGGAGAGCGATGGAGGTGAAGCTCCTCTCAGCATTCTCCCCTTTCTCCATGATACTTCCAGAGTGCCTCTCACACTCTCAGGACACTCTTGCTGCCTGCAACTAGCCACCCTGTCACTATGATAACGGAGACATTCTTATCAACCAGGCATCTCACCATAGAAAGAAAGATACAAGACTAGACCAGGAAAGCAGCAGAACATGCAGCAAAAGGGCTCATTCATCGCAGGACATCAATAAATGATATGAACAATGGCGGCATCAGTTTGCTGCAAGCCATGGATGTGTAAGGATTCTGACACAGTATCTGGATGGCACTGTTTTGGTTTGGTAGGCTGAATTTGTCCACCCCATCAGCCTACCAGTAATATAGTTTATTATAGAAAATTTCTAAAAGGCAGAGAAGAATCACTCATATTCCTGCCAGGTAGAGACAAGCACTTTAACATTTTGATCTCTATTCTTTTTTAAATACATGTACACGTATATGATTTTAAATAAAAACAGAATTATTGCAAGGTGACTGTTTAGAATTATCTTTAACAGTGATGATTAATATTTCTAGTACTAAAATATTTCTAGTACTTTATATCTAAAAAGATATAAAATTCTTTGGATGAAAACCACTGTCCTATTCTCCTGAATTTTCTGCCTATCTGAAACCTGCCCAGTCCTCAACTATCTACTCAAGGTCTTCTCTGAGAGGCCTTCTTTGAGCATTCCAGTCCTTACTGATCTTCTGTTCAGCAGCTACACTGCTCACTGCGTATCCCATTCAGTGAGTGGGTAAGATTTCAGTAAGATTTCAGTCAGACTGAACATTGTGTTCTGTATATCATAAAAGTCTACCTCATCTCCTCAAGAACACCATGAGTCCCTTAAAGCAAAAACTTCTATCAAGTCTTTATACCCAGAAGGCATCAAGCATGCTCTCATTGTGCAATTAATCAAACAGACATCTTGGAAGAAGCTGCTAGACAGCAGGACCGGAGAGGGCAAAGAGGAGGCCTGCAGAGGGCAGGCATCTAGCCAAGGGCACACCGAAAGGGGCCACATCCCTCCCAGACACCCAGGCAGCTCAATCCAGTTCAGTGTGGCCTTCGGTGTGACTTTCCTTCCTCAGGAAAGACAGCTCGCTCAACTAGAATCACTGTGGTTTGCAATCAATAAACCCTCTCACAAATTTTTTCTCCCTATGGTCACTCAAATAAGCAGAGTGCTTGATCAATTAAAAAAAAAATCTTGAAACTGTCTCTGTAGCAGTTTCTTCATGCTCAAATCATTTTTCCCTTTTATTCTTATTGTGACCCACTAACATATATTCTCACTCCTAAACATCTTTTTAAAAAGATATTATTGTGTCCTGACCAAACAGACAAATTTGAGGAAGCCTTGTATTTCCAATATAGAACAGCAGTATTTTTAGCTAAGAATGTTGACTTAAGAGAATGCACAGATTAACCAGGGAAACCCTTCCCGTGTATGCAGGAGCTCCTAATATGGCGATGGTGGCCGTCGGCACCAGACCTTCCGGCTCTAAATTACATTCTTATTTTAGGTCTGATTCAGCCAAGGCTATCTCCCTGGACACTGACCTTGAACTACATTGGTAGAGGAAGTCACTGAGAGTTTTTATTTTGTGACTAAGCTTAACATGGTGTCTACTTTCCTCAATGATAAGGTAAAAGAAAACCACGAGAATTTCAGTATGGAAGAACAGAAGAGAAAACATTTTATTCAAGTCAAATGAAAACAATGAACACTTTCAAATTTACATATATTTCCTTGCCAGTTATTTTCTTTCTGACATAGATCCTGTTTTAAGTATATTTTAGTGCATTAAACAGCATTTGAAAGTATTGGCCAGAATCAAGCAAAGGAACTAAAAATAATTTTTTTGTGCTATAGTTAAAAATGTTTCTACTCTTCAACTTCAAATTTTTTGAAGTGTATACAGAAAGGCAAGCAATTATTTTAGCCAGCATGACTTAGATTTTGCCATTAACTGCAACGAAAAGAGATGTGGAAATGATGTAAGGTCCCAGGAGGCCCGACCACCAGCAGCTGGTGCCCATGTGACAACGCCCAGCTCCACCCAGGGCTGCAGCTTCTCCCGGGAGCCTTTGAAAGCTCTTCCTCTCCCCTGTCTTCAGCCTTCCTCTCTCCCCACAGAGCTCACCGTCCTCTGTCACAGAATGAAAGGGTTTTGAAACCAGTTCATAGGGCTACACAGGAAGCTCTTTGTTCAATTCCTTAGCTCTTCTCAAGAACTATTCTATAAATCTAGCAGTAATATATAAAAATTACGGTAATTATGATCTCGGACAGACTCACTCATTTCTCTTAGAGAGAAGTACTGGAATATTTCTGGGCACTGGTGATGGAGTTACTGATAATCTCTGTGGAAGTCCCTCTCCCCTGCGAGCAGCACAGAGACTATGTCAGTAGAGGGCGCTGGAGAGACACTGCAGGAGGAAGGGGTTTGCTTCCTGATCCTGCCGGCTCCTGCCCTGCAAGGCGTTCTCCCGGCACCAGGCTCCTGTAGCACTCACGGCCTCTTCAGTGACCAGCTCCTGCCGGGCATGGTGTGCAGCAACAGCTTCCCTGGCACCAGCCCCTCAGTGGCTTTGCAGCACGGTGCCTCAGGCTTTGGTGGTGCAGGGCGGCCAGCAGCACCCACCCCCTTGGCATTCAGTTCTGTAGAGGGGGAGGGTGCCTCAGGTGAGATACCTCACCATGAACAGCCTTCTCTGGCACCTTAAAGGAGGATTTCCAGTGAGCTGCACCACCTACTTCTCTGCCTTTCAGAGAGGCCTGGCAGTGTTTCCCTGGGGTGCAGAACAGGGGTGCTTTAACTCAGCCCTAGGGAAGTGGCTGCTCCTTACAGCAGCTATTCTGTCACTCTTTTGCTTTTTCTCTGCTTACCATCCAATCCCTTATTAATCCAACATCCTGTTAGAGTTAATCATTCTTTCTATCTTTATATTAAACCTTTCCTGTTCAAATTACTGTGTGAGTGTTCTCTACTGATTGGACCCAGACCCGTAGGAGAAGTCTATGTCAGGACTCTGTCGTTGACAGTTCTTAGACCTTTTGGGCCCTTCTCTGCTATGAGGCACACGTCTCATGCAGCAACTTAAAACACCTGTATTTGCATTCGACACTAGGAAGGGATGAGGGGAGGAGTGGGTTATCAAGTAAAAGCACAGCGCAATAAAATCGTTAGTTAAAGGGGAGTTCAAGTCAGTCCATACCATAATCTGTTTCTCTAAGACAGAGGCCAGAAAAGGACTCACTGTTCAACCCAGGGCCAGAGGATATGGCAGCCCTACATCCCCAGAGTCTAGACCAGGCACCCCTTCCTGATGGCACTCTCTCACACTAGTGGCCTGTCTGGGGGCCAGATGAGGTGGGTTCCTGTAATGTTTACACATTGTGTTGCCCTAGCAAAGAGGCAAACAGGGATACACGCCCCATGTCAATCCTTAAAAAACAAGAGGAGAATAAAGGAACCTGAGGTCTTCAGTTATCTCTTTCTCCTCTCGAAGATTATAAGGACGGTGACGAGAACAGCAAGCTTCTTGAGCATTCTCTGTATACTGACGCACTTGGTTGGGAGGTATTCTGGGCTGCTTTACTGTGAGAGCTACTCATGCCTTCTTATCACGGCCATTCCTCGGTTTCCTTTCCTATCACATTACTCCTGCAATATAATGAAGTAGCAGCCTTTCTAGACAGTCCTTCAATTTAAGAATATTTGTGATGAAAGGATCTCTTAACACTGGCGTGCATGGCATCTCTCCAGAGGTGTGCCCATGACAAGCAGGCAGCCAGCCCTGGGAGAGCTCTAGGACTTCACACTAACATCAAGGGCACAATGTTCTATATGAGCTTCTGTTTTTTCTGAGGGAACTGGACAAAATCTAAAATATAATATTAATACAATAATAGTTTGGACAATTTCTGTTACAAAATGAGCTTTCAAGAGATGAAATGCGACCTCATTATCCCTTCTCTTTCCTTAGTCTCTGCCTCTCTCCCAATCCTCATAGATACAAAAATTAAGTTGAACAGTGGGCATGCTGAATTAACGTGAGTCACTGAAAATGAGTGCTGTGTGAGAGCTGGCAGTGGCCATACCAGAGAGCAGCAACTAGTCCCTAGTTACGCTTCCCTTCCCTTTACGGACATCTGGGAGGAAGAAGACCCTGACCTGAAATAGGCCAGCGATCAACCAACTTCATCTGAGCTTCGTTCAGCTTGCTTCCTCCCTCTCCATTCTTACAGGAATCCCTGAGGACGTAGCTCCCTCCTTCTTCCCCTGAGCCTTGCTTCTATTCTGCCACAAAGAGGGCACAGCCAGCACCCAGCACCCACCTCAACCACAAATCTCCAAGAAATACTATTTCTAAAGAACAGCATGCAAGAGAGCATCAAGAGAAAAGCTTGGGGAGAGAAACACCACCATGGAGCTCCGGGAGATTATTTTATGACAGTTATTTTTGTAGTTGAGACACAAAGACAGACACAGATACACATGTGTATGTACCTCTTAACATTTAATTACTTAAATATTGTAACACAAAATGAACCTGAAACCTTCCTGACTGTAGGGCAATGAAACTCCCTGCTAGAATCCTTTTGTAAACAGAACTGTCGCCAGAGGTTTCAGTCCAGGATGGCAAACGTGCACTTGCACAATTCTGGGCCTACCTAGTTCTTTAATTGAAACCTCTAACCAAGCATGAGTAAGGCATAAAACAGAACAATCTCCTTCCCAGCAGTTCATAAATAAGAGAGCAAAAATGTAATCAAAACTAACTTGTCATGAGGCCAAATCACTAGGCTGGGAAAACAGAAAGAACAAATAGTTGAGTTTCAAAGAGCTTAGACTATATTAGGAAAGAAAATCAAATAATGAAACACTAAGAATGGTTCAAATAAACTAATACAATCATATGGACTGAATATAAGTAGAAGAGCTAATCTTCTAATGATAGTTTCTATACTGGTTGTATCAAAGGCCATGATTTGACCCTATTTAAAAGCAGTGGTGATTTTTACTCTTCCATGAATGACAATATTCTAATCTATTAGAGACATATGATCACATGACTATTTCAAGAGACAGTTTTATCTTTTTAGATAAAATTGCTCTGAAAAGGAAATTCTGTGTTAAAAGAATAAACAGGAAAAAACCTCACTAAATCAATCACTAAGAGTTAATATGCTGGCAAAAACAAAGGGAAAGAACAGGAAGCAATTTGAAAGAGCAAAACCAAAATTTTACATTGCTGTTATGATCAAATATTTAATAATCACATGGGATGCATGGATGCTTCCTGGACTGGAGGGGTAAGGAGGAAGGAAATCACCTAGTACAGTTTATTAACCTGAGCACAAATACAATCAGAAGAACAATACTATAATGGCTCTTAAGGTAACGTCAGTGTTTTCTCATTCAGAAATCAATGTGTATACTTGTTATGCAGGTATAGATTGTCTCTAAGTAAACTGCTTATATAAATAGACTTTTAAAGGTCAATTTGTCTTCCTTTTTGTTTAATATTTTCATCTAAATTTATGCAGCCTGAGTCAGCATTCCAGTGTTCCAAGGCCAAAATCCCAGGGGCTCACGTACAGCTCTGCAGAAGCTGCTTAAGTCATGCCATTATTCACATTTTGGTTCTATGATAATATCTACATACCTTCGTTTTCTTTTCTTTCTTTCTTCTCTCTCTCTTCTTCTTTCTCTCCCTTATTCTTTCTTTTTCTCTCTCTTTTTTTGAGACAGAGTCTCGCTCTGTCATCCAGGCTAGATAGAGTGTAGGGGCATCAGCCTAACTTACTGCAACCTCAAACTCCTGGGCTCAAGTGATCCATCTGCCTCAGCCTCCCAAGCAGCTGGGACTACAGGTTTGTGCCATCCTCCCTGGCTAATTTTTTCTATTTTTAATAGAGATGGGGTCTCGCTCTTGCTCAGGCTGGTCTCGAACTACTGACCTCAAATGATCCTCCCACCTTGGCCTCCAGGAGTGCTAGGTTTTACAGGCATGAGCCACTGCGTCTGGCCTCCTTCTTATATTTTCAAAGCCAAGGAGGCAGAGAAAGAAGTCAAGGAGGCTTTTTCTCTGGCCCATTTACCATTCACTTGGCTCTAAACATCATTTTGTGACATAAGGTCTGGCACTGCCTGACAAAGAACAAACTGTCCAGGACCACCAGGACTCTGAGTACATGCTCCCTTGGGTTTTCCTTCATGATTGCATCACACTGAGAACGGTCTTTATTTTACCTTGAGACACCTTGATCCTACATCTTACACAGCTCTAGCACTTAACTTTTAACACCGGGTCTTTTAAGGCAGAAAAGATAGCTGAATTCAACAGATGAAACCACTGACACATGGTATTTAGGAAGCAAAAAGCAATTAACTTTCTGCTTTTCAAACATATGTGGCTTTCCAAACAGTAAAAATGGAAGGCATCCAATCATTTGATATTTAAAATGAAACACAATAAATCCTCCTTGAGTAGCTCTACATCTGTTAATAGCAAAACATTTTCTCCTCTTATAAATCATATTCAGTTGGCAAATGGAGAAACTCAAGCTCTTAAAAATAATTGACTTGCACAAGTCAATGATTAAATGGTGATCCGAGACATTGGATTCAGTCTCTGGCTACACCTCGACTCTTTACAGCTATCTTAAGTGCCTCACATTCTGTGAGCCAAGTTCATCTTTTCATGATAAATTTAAATTGTCTTACAAATGAAATAATTCCATCTCTGCTCCATGAGATCATGGTATGTTCATATTTCTGGATCCAATCTCTTACCCCTACCACTCTATGAGAAATTTCATTTTCTAATAATGTTAGGAAACATTGTTCTTTTTCAATACAA
Organism: Avahi laniger; assembly: GCA_963575035.1. Classification (NCBI taxonomy): domain Eukaryota; kingdom Metazoa; phylum Chordata; class Mammalia; order Primates; family Indriidae; genus Avahi; species Avahi laniger. The sequence goes on from CAUYSK010125523.1 coordinate 13,570, forward strand.
AATATGAAAGGTTAATAATTACCATAGGCAGACATCCTAGATTAGGGTAACAGATCCTCTATGTCTTCGCATCCTTTTTCTCCCACTCATCCTCGAAATTATACATGCCAGAGCCACAAGTGGTGAAATCCCAGTCTGGTTTACATGCCAACTGACATGAAGGTGGCCGACAGCATAGGGAACCTCACAGGGCTTTGCTATATCTGACTATTGTTACAGATGTCTGGATGGGTCACAATCACCGATAAGCCCCAAATAAATGAACAATTACAACATGATAGTTATGTAAGAGGGAAAAGTTAAAACTGTCTTATCATGATACATATCTCAAAAATGCTTAAACCTTTGATTATTGAAGACTTCAAACATATATTAAACTGGTGAGTATAATGAATCCCACTGAACCATTACCTATCTCCAACAGGTATCAAATCATGGTCAATTTGTTTTATCCATTCCTCAACCATAAAATATTTTGAAGCTAGTTCCATACATTACATCTTTTGATCCATAAGTTCTTCAGCATGTAAACATGATATAATTAAGTTCTTATTTACTACAGTGGTATACAGTAGCACCGTGAATTTTGAAGGACACTCAATATGGCAATGCCTAAATTCCACTGTTTCAAAATCACACACTCTTAGGTGAAGGCAGGCTGTTCTCCACCAGCTTTCAAATCATGCTCTTCTAAGCTGAGAAGGAGCGGCAGCTGCCACAGGACAAAGGGAGGTCACCAGGAAAAGAATCCAGAGTCTGGCCACCCTTACCCCTCCCCTCCTCGCAGCACTTCCACAGAGCATGGTGATTCTGTTTCATGCACCAGAGTCCCCAGGGAAATCCTGTCTGGGGAAAAATGACTCTTTGAAAAACCCTTTCTTTTTACATCTGGAGGAACTGAGTTTCAGAGAGGCCCAAGTTACAGTTCCACTTCCTCATATGCTAAATGAGCTCACGCAAGTCATAAAAAGACGAAATGTCAAACAAATATAG
>CAUYSK010125524.1:0-31142 GCA_963575035.1 Avahi laniger
ATTTTCTTTATAACTATTTATTAAAAAACAATCAGGGGCTAGGTGTGGTGGCTCACGCCTGTAATCCTAGCACTCTGGGAGGCCGAGGCGGGCAGATTGTTTGAGCTCAGGAGTTCGAGACCAGCCTGAGCAAGAGCGAGACCCCATCTCTACTAAAAATAGAAAGAACTTATCTGGACAACTAAAAATATACAGAAAAAATTAGCCGGGCATGATGGCACATGCCTGTAGTGCCAGCTACTTGGGAGGCTGAGGCAGGATTGCTTGAGCCCAGGAGTTTGAGGTTGCTGTGAGCTAGACTGATGCCACGGCACTCACTCCAGCCCGGGCAACAAAAGCGAGACTCTGTCTCGGGGAGGGGGGGAGGGGGACAATCAGTACCAGGCTGGATGTGGTGCCTTGTCTCTGTAATCCTAGCACTCTGGGAGGCTGAGGCAGGGGAGGATGGCTTGAGGTCGGGAGTTTGAGACCAGCCTGAGCAAGAGTAAGACCCCATCTCTACTAAAAATAGAAAAGTTAGCCAGGTGTGGTGATGCGCACCTGTAGACCCAGCTACTCGGGAGGATGAGACTGGAGGATCGCTTGGGCGCAGGAGTTCAAAGTTGTGGTGAGCTATGATCACGCTACTGCACTCTAGCCGGGGCGACAGAGCAAGACTCTGTCTAAAAAAAAGAAAAAAAGGAAATTGAACCCCCCTCCTCACTACCCCCCTTTTAAAAGAAATCAGTACCCAGCTACTTAAAATCTCAACACAGTATTTGTGTGGTGAATTTACTACAGGTGAATTCTCCATGTTTTTGTCATCTCGCCACCCTCTCATCTGTACCTAGATTGAAGCTGGAGCCAATTAACTGTACTTCATGACAGTAAGAGCATCAGTCTAACAAGTGGATACCTGGTGAGATGAGTCAAAGATAAATTGCAACAAAAGATACACCACTTCCAAGAGGCAGTAAAGCCTAGCGCTTTGAGTTTCCTAATATTACGAAATTAGCATTAAAAACTTTTTTAAAATCATTTTGCAGAAGTGAACACTGCCTATGGGACACTTCCTGAAGGCCCCCTTACTCTTTGTAGCCCTCCCCCTTAGCATTGGGTTTGGATCATTCACTCGCACATCTCATCAGACTCCAGGAAGGGAAGGTGAAAAGTAAAGCAAACGGATGACATCTCAATGTGTTAGGTTACTTCATTGTCATGTTTCTCCTTGTCCAATTTATTTTAAGTCCCGGGCCTGATTTTAATGACCAATTGCTTCCAGCTTCCCAAAGTAGTTCAAATAGGTTCATGTGAAGATTGCTTGGAACAAAAAGTAGAAAGTGGAGTTAAAATTAGTAAGAGTAAATAAGAGTGTACAAACTATTTCTGTGGAAGAAAAAGGAGCAATGGACTGAAAAAATGAGTAAGCTATAAAGACATGAGTAGGGTAATGAGTTTGTTTTTTTTTTTAATTCAGAAAGTGTTTTAACTTATTAAGTGAAATCTATCTAGTACAAACAGGGAGAAATGATGGAATTACAACATCACCAGCACTCAAAAAAAACCTTTTGAATGAATGAGGTCTCATATAAAAGGAGCACAAGATTATGTAAGAATCTGGGAAGAATGAAGTTGCTGGGAGGCCAAATGGGACCCTTAAAAATGTTAGAAATCACCGAGCTTGCCCTTATTTTAAAGATGAAGACATCTGAAGTGAAGAAAAGCTAAGTAACTGGTACCAGCTCATACTGCTCAAGTGCAGCACCCAGATGGGAAACAAGGTGTCCTAGCTCCTGTTCACCCCTCATCATCTCACCCTCCCGGTGTGCCACGTTATCTTACCCTCTTCCTGGTCAGCATCCTCATTATTCTCATTTTCCACATCCTGGAAGTGGAGACAACACCTTGCTTCTGTCTAATTCACAGGAATATCGCGAGGCCGGACAAAGCCAGAAACGTCCTTAGACCTCTCCTTCTGGTTGCGTAGCACTTGTCCTGCCTTCGTGATGTGGCGTCCCCCTGCCAAGGCAACACTTCACAACAGCCCCTCTGGATCAGCCTATCAAAGGCCGGCGACTGCTTTTACTAATTGGTTAAAAAGCAAACAGGCTGCACCTGCCCGTTGCAAGGATCGGTCCCAGTGATGAAGGCCTTTCCCTGTTGAGCAGTCTTAGAGTAAAATATTTCTAAGGCTGGTTCCAGTGGGCAGTATCAAAGCTTCTGTGGAAATTGGTTGAATGTTGATAACAAACTAGGAGAATCTAAAAGGGAAGAGGAAAGCCTGGGGCATGTTGTAAAGCTGGAACAAAGGAAGACAGCAGTGAGTATGTAATCTTGAGAAGATCAAGGAACAAGGGCAGTGTGCAGAGTTAAGAATATGGCCCTGGGTCCTGAGCTCACAACATGCTCTGTCCCTGCAAGAGGCTTGACCTTCGGCAAACTACATAATAAGCTCCCTGTGCCACAGCTTCCTCACCTGGAAACTGTGAATAAGAACAGTACCGACTTCACAGGTTATAAGGATTAAATAGATTATTTAGTGTTTGACCCTCTCATCAATGCCTGGCACACAGTAAGTCCTCTATGGGTAGCATACGTTTTCATAAGAAAGGAACAACTTTCTTAGGGATATCAACAGCAACCATTAGTAACAGAATGTTTTTAACCTTCTCAATATGAAACGAGTGTTTACTGATGAACTGACAGCCCAAGCAATATATGCTCCTGGGCAGAGGGACTAAATACAACATGCTTCTATACGCACAGCCCCATCTGTGCCACGAATAAATTGAGCTCCAAAGAAAACTCTTTCAAGGGATCCTTTTGGCTGCTCAGGGCCACTGCTTTCTGGATTGGTTTTTTTCCATCTGTCACGTGTAGAGGGTAATTAGCTTAAAGTTTTCTCAGGTGGCCACTGCTGAAGGTGACAAAGTTCACCCTGTGCTTTATTATGTTTCCAGAACTCCAAGATGATTTTTAACCACCTTGATTATTTCAGAAAAGAAAAAAAAATCCATGAATTTAGGGTTTCCTTCATCCTTTTCTCGAGTCTCCACTGAAGCATGCTGATACTGATACTATGAGTGTAGTGTCTTCCCTCTTTTGGGGAAGAACTGTTCCCAGACGATGCCTGGACTGGGACAGAGCCCAGGTCCTCAATGGCAGAGCCTTGACCATTTTCTTTTTTTGTTATTATGTCAATTCATTAAACTTCGAAGGTGCTGCTTCATTTAAAATTTCCTTTCTCTTACCAATATGAATGTCAAGCTTGAAATTTTTACTGGTTAGGGTCTTATTGTCAAATATTTCTAAGACTGGGTTCTACCAACTGGTGTCAAAGATCCCCCAGAAATGGATTCAATGTCGATGACAAAATAACATAATATAAAAGGGACAAAGAAAGGTTGTGACTCAATTCGTGAAGCTGGGGGTAGAGTGTGGGGAGCAGTCTTTAAAGTACAGAATTTCCAGGGACATGTTTCTGAGGGCTTTGAGCTTTTCCAGAGTAAAGAGACTAATAGTGCTGTCCTACATGAATAATGAAAACAGAACGCATGGAGTCCATGGAGAAAGTATTGCACTGTGACAAAATTACTCCTGATAAAAGCTATAGATGAAGATCTGGAATCTATTAAACTACTTATGCTGACCAGGCGTGGTGGCTCATGCCTGTAATCCCAGCATTTTGAGAGGCCAAGGTAGGAGGGTGGCTTGAGGGTAGGAGTTTGAGAGCAGCCTGGGTAATGCAGTGAGACCTCATTTCTATAAAAAAAAATTTAAAAAGTTAGGCAGGCATGGTGGCACTTGTCTGTAGTTCTAGCTTCTCAGAAAGCTGAGGCAGGAGGATCGCTTGAGCCCAGGAGTTTGAGGTTGCAGTAAGCTATGATAACATCACTGCACTCTACCCAGGGTGACAGAGTAAGACCCTTTCTCTCAAAACACACACACACACACACACACACACACACACCTGCCTCTGCTTCCCAAGTAATTGGGACTATAGGTGTGCACTACCACATTCAGTTAATTTTTTCTATTTTTAGTAGAGACAGGGTCTCTTGCTCAGGCTGGCCTCAAAACTCCTGAGCTCATGTGATCCTCCTGCCTTGGCCTCCCAAAGTGCTAGGATTTACAGGTGTGAGCCACCATGCCTGGCCATAAATACTTATAAACTTAAAGAAGACAATAGAAAATATAGGGAAGGTGGGGATTTACCTAAAACAAAATGAAGATGGATGAGAAGAGCATGCATTGTGTCCCAAGTAGGCACAATACCAGGTTCTTTATGCAAGTTTTCTTCCATGTTTATCATTAACTCCACTTTATAGATTAGTGCTGTCCAGTGCAAGTTTCTGCAATGATGGAAATGTTCCATTTCTGTGCCATCCAATAGAGTAGATACTGGCCACAGGTGGCCTCCAAGCACTTAAAATGCAACCCAGGAACTAATTTTTAAGTTTTTAATTTTACTTGACTTGAACTAAATTAAATGGCCACATGTGGGTAGTGGCCACTATATGGGACACAGCTATAGATGTTAATACAGAGACTGAAAGAAATGAGGTCAATTCTAAAATTATATAACCAATGAATGGCAAAACCATGATTTGAACTAATCCATTTGATTCCAAATGTTCTTTTCATGACTATAACTCAAAAAACTATGGTATTTTTATAACAGTTCTCTTTCCTGTTGAAACATAGCAGGGGAGGCAGAACAGATCACCTGGTTACCAGAACCAATGGCTGAAGTTTGAAGTTTGAAGAAATTTAAAGAGAGTAAAACAGTGACAAAGACTATGAATCCCAAATCAGCAGTGACTCCTTGAAGCAAATACCTGCATGATTAATTTAGTAATTGCAGGAAAAAAAGTGTGGAAACAAATGTTAATGCATTAAAATTACAAAGGACAGAGTCATTCAGGCATTGCCACAGCCATGATCCTACTGTTAAACATAGTTAAAAACAGGGCAAAGAAAAAGGAGAGGAGCTGGCAAGGGCTATGGCTTTGAAGAAGGATGTATTTGGGTTCGGTATGAGATATTAATTACTAGTCACACACTTGCTGTTACTTTGGGCAAGTTCCTAAACTTCTCTGAGCCAGTGTCTACATGTATAAAATGGGAAAAATGATACTTAATTCATAGAACTGTTCAAGAATTAAATGTGCTATTATTCTTAACTCAGTGCTTGCTTGATTTTACCATGGATGCTAAATATTATACATGATGATCATCATTTTTATGGAGCATGCAAGGGTGGTGAGGAGGAATCACATTTCCATAGTTTTGAAATGTATCCACTATTGCCTCTGTTTGGTTGGTACATCACTTTAATTTGAGATTTAAATAAACCAAGTTTATATAAGACTACTGTCATTTTAAACCCTTTAAAAAGTATCATGAAATATTCTGAAGAAATATTATAACTGTTCCTAGAATCAAAGTCACATACTTTCTACAGCTGGAGAGGGAAGTTTACATAAATGTCATACAAAAGACATTTATGTAGTAGCTGTAGTCCTTAATGCAATTTAGAAATAATTATACTAATAAATCAGAATGGCCTAATTAAAATCTGTAAAAACCAAAAGGCAATAGAAAAACAACTGGGCCATAACAACCAGAACTTCATGTTAAGATAGGAGTGTTCTCAAACAGCCCCTTTGCAAATGCTACTGCAATTCAAATTCTAAATGGGTCCTATGGGAATGTAAGTTTAACCACAAATTCCCACCTTTATCCTTCAGAGAGAAGAAAGAAAATGCTTTTCTCAAAAATACACATGAAACATAAATGATACATATAGAAAGAGACCAAGGTTTAAATAGATCACATGAGGCTCACAGCACTCTAAGTCTGTATTCTAAGGACACAGACAGAACTTTAGCTTTTGGGACAGAAAAAGGAGGCTGAAAAATGGAATTCATTCAAAGGAGACAAAAAACAACTATGTGAATTGTAGAGGAACCAAAGAAAATATTTTAGTGACAATATTCCAGTTCACTTAAATATAATTTCTAGATAAACTTCTCACTGCTTTTTATAAAATTCAGGTTTATTCTGTGTTCTCTAAGGTTTTGAAAGTATAATACAAAGTTTTCCCTGTGTATACACTCAAGAGTCGAAATTTTATATGAATAACTATTATATTTCATGTCAGAATAGGTGAAGAGGAAATAAGGACAATGGGTACTATCAAGATCAAAAAAGCAAATTTCACAGTTCCATTAATCACTAAGGTGCTTCAATAATTAAGCCAAGCTTATTATTCTTTTTCTTTAAATTAAGAAAGTTGAAATGTTGCCAGATTTGTCATTACCTTACATTTTGTAGGGAAGACAGGTAGATATCAAGGGAAGTGTGGGAAACAGTATGAGAACTAAACTTCGTGATTGGCAGAAACGAAAAATTCTATTTAAATATGATGACAATCTTCCATACCAATTCCAAAATTGGAACTAATTTGAGAGAGCTGTTTAAATTAAATATGGATTAGGAATCAAATCACATTACTTTTTTTCAACTACTTTATCATGATGTAAAATGATGAAGAATTTATAAAAAAAAAGTGATTTTCCAAATTGATCCATGATTTATCACTTGCAATTGTTCTTTTTACCATGATAATTTTTTGATCATTTATCGTGTCACCCACAGACATACGATTTCTCTTTCTCTGTCTTTCTCACTTTCACCCACACGCACGCTCACATACGTATTCACACACAAATAAACACACTCCTTGGAGAAACAAGCTACCTTGATATTTCTGAATTCACTTCACTTGCAAATACAAGCCCCTCTTGTCATGAATATTCTAATGATTTGGGTAAGCCAATCCTACGGTCTTTAGCTTTAGATGTTAGGCTCTCATTGGCTTCCATGAAAACCGCACCAAGATGTGGCCCTTTCCATGTAATGCAAAGACACCACAGCACAATCCGTGCATTCACTGATGGTGAGTCTAACTCCTGCTGTGGAGTTTGCCATTTAGGAGTGGAGGAAGGTGGGTGGAACGAAAGCTGCTGGTGTTCCCATCGATGTTTCACCATTGACTTTATTTTATTTTATTTTTAATTGATGTATTATAGTTGTACACATTTTTGGGGTACAAGTGCTATTTGGATACACAAATACGATGTGTAATGATCAAATCAGGGTAATTGGGATATCCATCATCACAATCACCATTAATTTTAAAGACCCAGGACAACCGGTACATGTTGAGGCATGTAGTGTCCCACGTCAGCTGCTGCAGAATCTTTACTGGAGGGGTTCTATGGGGTAATTCTGATTGTAGTTCTAGCTATCTAATTCTGAGCCTGGTTCTCAATCCTTTTCACTGATTATGGGAGCTAAACCATATCCATTAAATAAAAGACTTCTGTTCTTCAATGAAAGACAAAACCAAAGAAAACAAAGTACTTGAGTCTAGACTCAGACCTACGTTCAAATCCTGCCCCTGCCCTTATTGAACCTCTGTCCTTATTTGTACCTTAGGTATAATAATACCTCAAAGGACCGTACCTGGCATTTAGGAAGTAACCAACACATGGAAGTCCTTGTTATTGGTTTAGACAGTCGGGTTGGATGTGGAATTGGTAATTACATCCTGCAGTTCATAATATGTAATTACTTGGAAACTGATGCTGTGTCTCCCCAGCCAATTAAGCCAATTCAGTAAGTAGCATGCAGAGCCTCAAGAGTGAAAAGGAGATTGTGATGATTCTTGGAAAACAGAAGCACCAAGAAGAGTTCAAAGTTTGTATTTTAGAAGCTGGCATGCAAAATCCTACTTCCAGAGATTCCTGCAACAAGCATATAATTCTAATGACTGCTTATCTTCTCTGCTTTTCATATTTTTGCTGTCAATCTCAGGCCACACCTCTTTTAGTGTCTTCTCCCCACCCAAGTCCTTTGTTTACACACATTTTACACATCACACTCGTGGTGAGCATTCCTTTCAGATGGCATCTTCAACAGCCTTTGACAAATCTGGTTCAAAGTGCAATGAACCTGAGGTGCATGGCTAGTGGTAGCTCCTGGTCTGGTAGAACATAAGAAACTGCTCAATACAGCTAACTTTTTAATGTTCATGCTCTAAATGAGCACTCTGGGGTGACTGAAGTTTTGTCATATATAGACGCAATTCACACATTTGGTGCATTTGGATTTTGTTTAAAAAGTGGTACCTAGAGTTGACAGATTTAGTCAATAAAATACAGGACCCCCCAGTTAAATTTGAATTTCAGGTAAACAGTTAAATTTGAATTTCAGGTAAACAACAAATAATTCTGAAGTATAAGCATGTCCCATGCAATATTTGGCAACCCCACGATCCGAAAGTGAAGCTGACAAAGCACTGGGCTCAATCATTCGAGAGCTTTGTAGTTTGCCCAGAATGGTCCACGGAGTTTGCTTGAGCAGGGCTTTAAAATAACCACCCAAACAGATTCTCTACACAGCAGTCTGGCACCTAGACTTCAGTACTGGCCGCTTAGATATTGAAATACATACTGGTTGTGTGATATTGTGATAAAACAAGAAATATATTGTATATTTGGTCATTGTCTATGGCTTATGGCCTTAACTCCTAAAACCCTTGTAACTTCCTAAGTAATAAGAAGGATAGAAGCATATTTTGTAGTAATATTTGGGTTTTACTCCCAGCTTCAAGAATAGCTCAGAAGCAATATGGGTGAAAGGAGCATCTTTTGTTATTCATAACAAGGGCTTTTGAATCACACCAGAGTTTATGTTAAGGAGGTGACTTTTGGGGACTGGTTGCCAGGGGAACCAACCTGTCATTAGAGGGTTGGAATTCTCAGCCCCAGCCTCTGACCTCAGAAGACAGAAGGGCTGGAAGTTGAGCTAATCACCATTGGCCAATCAATTCATCAATTAAAAAAAAAACCACATAAAAAGAATGTTTTAAAAAAGAAAACAAAAAGAAAGTCTTTCAAAATCCATTTCAGCATTTTACGGTCCAGGCCTGCTGTTTGCCACAAATGCAACTTAAAGTAATTCACCAATAGATGTCACTGTTACACTTCTTACTTTGAGCACATCTCTCAGGATACACAACTTTACTTTTCCGGTAGGGGGACAAAAACAAAAACTTTACTATTTCCTGGGTCACCTCCTGCAGGGCTGTAGATTTGTCATCTTTCAGCTTCATCCAAACCTCCTTTCATATTAACTATGATGTCAAATGTTTTTCTAAAATGATGTATAGTTACTGGGGTTTTATGGTTATGAAAAGTCCAAGGTTCTCTTGCTCTTTGGTTACCACTCCTATGAACATAGCAGACATAAGCCACACTTGTCAAACATACAGTTCCAGGTCTGAAAGTAATGAATTGGAGAACTCAAGATTGTTAACCCTATCTGTGATAGGAAACCGAGTGGGTAAAGAGGGGATGGTGGGAATCCTGATAGTATGGTCAATCCTATCAGGTCATCTAATTGTGGAAGCAGCTAAAACCCAGCCAGATGCTTTGTATTAGGCAGTCAATGCTTCTGTGTCAATGAATACATGAATGGATGAGAAAAAATAAGGGCATGTTTTTTAAATGGGTCATCTTGTATTTGGCAGATTTCCTGCCAACCTGTTCACTTGTTATCTGAGCAGCTGGAGAGAAAGAAAGGTTTTTGAATGTGTAAGGAAGACAGGCTATTTGATTTCACTGGAGAACTCGGAGTACATCAGTTGGCTGACATATGTTAGTCACAAATTTTTAATAAAATGATATTAAGAAATAACTAGTAACAAATGGGTACTCCCACAGTGAGGTTCAGGCTGTGAAGCTAATGTGAGCAGAGGGCTCTGAACACACTCAGGTAATAAGCACAGTCACTTCTAGTCACATTTAGATGAAGTCATTCGTCACTTTTCTTGTGCATAAATTTCAAACCACCAAAATACATCTGCAACCCATTGATTTTTTAAAACAATGAGCCACACATGAAACACAGCTTCAGCAGCTTTACATACACAATTTACATTAAGTGCGTACTAAGCGAGCCTTTGTTGATGGCAGAGAACCATGACACAAACACAAAGATTTCTACTTACGTGGAGATCCAGGTACAATTCGCTTCTGTTTGACTTCTCTCTTTCCTCGTGGAGCAAAAATGGATAGGCTGGGCCTGTTCTATAGCCCAGGACCCACGTACTTCCATCCCTGTTGGGAAGGTCTTTAGGTCTGTGGTCATTGAAGCTGTCCCAGGGAAAGCCCTCGGAGGAGATACCTAAACAAACACAGAGAAGACCATCAGTGACATAGCAGCTAAAATAAATAAATAAAATCAAGCCAGCCATATTTAGGGAACTTCTACGTGGACCTCTTCAGACTATCTCTCACTTCACTTTCTACGTTGTATTTTACTTTCCTCTAAAAGTGTTTCTCTCAGTTACCCTTTCTGGATCATACTAACAAAAAATTAAAACATATGCCTTCACCCCAATTTAAGACAAATCTATTAGCTGTACTGTATCTTCCACATTCTTGCTTACCAATCCAGGCCTCGTTCATTCTATTTCAGAATAGACTCAGGGGAGGAGCTGGGGATGGAAGTCAGGAGGCCTGGGCTGTTGGCTTTCCTACTAAATGGTGACACCTGAGCCAAGTCACTAGCTGGTGTGTTCTTCGGCGGCAGGAACTGTGCCTGTTCATCTCTGTTTCTGGGGATAGAATCACTATACACAGTGCATGATGTCAGTTTGTTGAAGGAGTGAGTGCTGCATGGGTCACCTATCTGAGACTCACTTTTGTCATCTCCACGATTGAAGGTATTAAGCTTAGTTCATTCTTGTCTAAACTATGTTAGGATGATAATAGTTAACTATGTGCCAAGCACTGTTCTTAGCCCTGTTCTTCAAATTTTAAATTAACATTTAGGTAGGTATCATTAGTGTTCTCATTTTAGATGGGGAAACTGAAATACAAAGAAGTTAAGCAATGCGCTCAAGATCATAAAATCAGTAAACAATAAAGCAAAGATTTGAACCCAGGCAGTTAAATACTAGAGGCCATGCTCTTAATGACTACAATATGTGGCCTCTGCCTGACATTCTTGAGATGGCAATACGTGTTCTACAACAAAAGGACCTTGTGGTCAAATAAGTGTGCAAAAATCTACATGCTATAGCCCTTAGAGAGCCACGATCTTGTTAGCATATTAAAGACTTTGAGACGTCCTCTAGTAAAGAAACCTAATTCTGTATAATAGGGTTTTCCAAGCTTATCTGACCACAGAATCCATTTAAAGGGACACCTGCTAAACATGTTGCAAGCCACTAGTGTTCTACTGGAACATAGTTTGGAAAATGCTAGATTAGATCACCTCTAAAATTTCATGTAGCACTCGAGTTCCTAGTCTTCTTTTAATTCCTGGTAAGCAACCTTGGCAAAATATTAAGCAACTAGGCAGAAGTTAAAGGTGTAGGCTCAGTGTACTTTTGTAATAGAGATCACTGTTGGATATAAGATAAGGTGTTTATTCCACATAATCCCTGTAAGAGAGTCTGTTTGGCAGTGACCCAAAGCCAGCCAACAGCTTCTACCATGCTGAAAACCTAACTTACATGTAACTTGAGCTGAGAGTAAGTCATCTAACAAAGGAACTGTGGGATAACATGCTTCTCCTTTATATTAGAGTAACATTTTAGAAGAGAAAAATTTGGTAGTAGCTAAGGTTTTGCTTTTTGTTTGTTTGTTCAGTTTTTTGGTTTACAATCACACTTTGAAGTGAAAGGTGATACAGGTCACAGTGTTTCTACAGTTGCACTCTAGCAGGCTGTCCACAAAACACCTTTCTGTGGCCACTGAGAAAAATGAGGGTCCAGGGCCTCATGAGTCTACCCTCACATCTGCAGCCACTGGCTGTCTAGAAGATTATAACCAGGCTCTTCCTTCACCCTGGGCCAGATACCATTCCCCTTGCTACCTATCATCTACGGATGGTCTCTTGGGCTGCCTAAAAGAACCTCGGGGTGGGGGTAGGCACTCTGCTAAGCACCCCTGCTTTCTCCTCACAGTGACCTTGAGAGGAAGACAGTACTGGCTACACTGTACTAGATGAAGAAATTAATGCTCAGACCCCTTTAAACTTCCATTTATGGCGCTCATCCTCCTCCTAGACTATTTCTGTTCATTTTTTGGCAAGAAAAGATGAAATAAACCTTTTCAAATTTATGGTGTACCCTGACTGTATTACCTCATCTTTCGAAATGTATTCATTATTAATCAGATCCCTTATTTTAAATCCCTCCAGTTTTCATTTTTATTTTGGAATAGCTGCTGGCTTTGGGTAAAGTTTACACAGATTAATAAAACAATATAAAACACAATACGTAAACTACAAGACACGATGTACAACAACTAAGCTAGGACATCTACGTCATCAGAGGCACATTGTCTGGTGAGTATAAGTCCATCATTTAGTTATGACAGAGTGGTAAATTCTCCTAATAACAAGGATTTGGGGTCCATGGATAAAACACACACACACACGTGTATGCAAACACATGCACACACATGCAAACCCATGCACACACCTGCGGTGGCTATCCCATAGTGCATTTATGAGGTGCAGTGTGCAATCCAATTTGCTCTCTATGCAGGGAAAAACAATATAAAATTTAAGCAGAAACAATGAAAATGAACTCCATTATGGAAATAGTTTCAGTTTTAGAGTTAATTTCTAATACCTAAGGTTTAACCAGACAATATCCCCATGAAAGAAACAAGCAAGGTAAAACCATGATGCATAGTAATTTTGGTAAGGATCATTAGGACAGGAAAGGACCAAGGGCAGAAATAAGTAACATAAAACTGTTATTCTCAAAAGTTTGACAAAGTAGGTAAGAACAGAGGACAAATTCACCATCTCAAAGACCATAACAAATTTATAAGATAATTTTTTGAATGGAGAGTTTTAATAATACAAATACAGGGTTTTTAGTCACACGTGTCTGTAATTATTAAAATAAGTAGTGCCCACACTACTCTTCTCGCCTAAATAAATTTAATAAAAATTTAATAAATTTAATAAAAAGAGTAAAAAGTTACTCAAAATTAGGTAAATATACTCTGTCAAAATAGTCACTTGTCATTTAATTTTCTGACACAAACAGATTTTGAGGGTATTAGATTTTCAGAGAACATTTTGTAAAAAGCTGAAACAGTCTTATCAATTTATGTCTTTCCCTCTCATGTATATAGTATAAATCTGGTTTTTACTCAATATTTATTAGTTATTTTGTTTCTCAAAGACATTTCAACAGCTTGGTTGATCACATATACACACACAGGTTATTTTTACAGCCGACCACGGTTAATACAACGTACAGCACAGTTACAGTAAAGGCAGGTGACTTACCTTGGGACCACTTTGAAAGTCTGTGCTTTTCCCAACCATTCAAAGGATGAGCTGTACTTCCTGATGCTAACCTATAACATCAGACTGGGGTTTCACTGTCAATTATCAAAACAACAGAAGCAGACAGAAAGGAAAGGTAACATGCCATTTGAAACAGGAGGCAGAGTCCATAGCGCATCTTTCCAAAATGGAATCAGTCTCTCTACCTGTGGATTACTGGATTACTGTTCCCACTTCTTCACTCCCTCCCTGCATTACGATTACGTACCCCAGGCCTTTTCTGGGGACTGTCATAGCTCCTCCCCCTGGAGTTGATGTTGTATATATCCCTTGCCACATGACTTGTCTTGACTGTCTGAATGTGGACAATGTGACACTGTGCCAATTCTGATCCAAGGCCTCAAGAGGCGTTGTGTGTTTTTGTATCCTGCTTTGTGCTTCTGCCATCACTGTGAGATGAACATGCCCTAGAGAGCCTAGAAAGAGACACGTGGAGAAGACCCAGACACAGTCCTGCAGCCTGGAGCGAAGCTCAGCTGAACCCACACCAGGTCACGTGAGCCTGAGCCAACCCTCAGGCCAGTGAATGAGAACAGTAAATATTTACCGTAAGCCATTGAGATGTGGGGCCTATTTATTGAAAGAGTTGCCTCATACATTTTCATCTGCCTCCACTAGAAGCACTACAAGCATTAAAAATTTTAAAGACTTTTCAGCTGAGAGGGCTTAAAGACTAGAGTATTTTTATTTTGTCATTTGTTCTGAAAACAATTATTCAACATACCACATAAGATTTTGAAAAATCGAGTGAAAACTCATGGTACATTCACTTCCTCATTGATACCAAGATCCACACACAAACTACATTTCATTAAAAAATTAATCTTATTTACCAGGCATTGCCCTTAATCATCTAAAAAACATATAAAAATATATTCACTTCTAAAGAGAAGTTTGTAAACATCCTATTAATATATAATCAGATCTGGACAAAAGTCCTCAAGGAACAAAATTACAGTGCTTTTCAGGCTTTTTCCTCTTAATTTTCCCGCCATACCCATCCCTCAATAGACAGCAATGATGAAGTGGTTATGCCTCCAAAAGGAAAATGGAAAAAAACAAAAAATTCTGAGCTTGAAACTCTCATGAGTTTTAGCTTCTATGTGGTAGTTCTCCAGGCCATCTATCATACTTGACTTAAAATAAATCCAAAGAGGTGAAGCGTTCTCAACCGTGAATATCAGAACTGATATGTAAATGTAGACAGGTTGTCTTCTGTTATGTTATTCAAACATGTACTTACAAGCAAGAAAGACAGCATCTAGATGTGTAGCTAATGGAAAGTGACATTGTTAAGTATTTGTAGAGCAGGCATGTGCCTGTGTGTATAATTATTTGTGTCCATATCCAAGAAAACAGAGGTTTTGGTGAAAGTATAGTCTTGTGGCAGGTATCCGTCAATTAGAGATCAATGCTCACAGACTGCCACTGCCCGAATTTTCATTCCCAGAGGTATGAAATGATACAATGTCACCAAACCAGCTAGGTGGATATAATTCTGAGAAGGTGTCTTATATATCCACCCTAGCTTCTAACTCTCCCCATTGGAAGTATGTGGGGAGAGAAATGATGAACAAGGACAGACAGGTGGAAAGCATGGCTGGGCCAACGAGGGCTGTTGGTGGATGAAGAAGTAGGAGGGAGTGGGAAGGAAGCTATGTCAGCTAGAGAATCTACAAGCAAAAGCATCCACAGCCATCAAGGAAGTGCAATATAGTTTGCATTTCTAAAATCATGCTTAAATTCAGATTAAATCAAACGGAATTTTGAGTTGGAAGGGATCCTGTATATCTCCCCCACCTACCTGCTCATTTTGTAGATGGAACTGAAACCCAGGAAGATTGTGATATTTCTAACATTGCCAGCTAAGAGAAAAGGCAGAACTAAAATCCAAGTACTACAGAAATCTTTTATACTGTTTAGAGAAGGACATTGTTGCCAGTCCACAGATGGAATGCTGAGGTCTGAGAGAGAAATAGAGGTGAACGGTTATGAGCCTGGGCACGGGGCTTGACAGGTAGCTCAATTCCTGGCTGTGACCTTTACTAATTGTTTGACCTTGGTGAAGTTACCAAACCTCCCTGAGGCTTTACTTCCTCATTAATAAAATGAGGTTAAGAAGAATATGCCTGATATTGAGCTAGGCTCAAAATTGTTTTCTTCCAGGAAACTTTTCCTGGGCTGGGGGTAGATGGATTTGATGAGGGAAGCAAACTCCCTGCTTTAAGTAAAGAAACCCCTATACAATGAGGGCATATTGAATATCACACATTCATGTGAAGGGCTAATTTTTTTGTGTCAAAAAAGATAAAAAGAATAATAATTAAGCTCATAAGAATTCATGGTTGCACTGCAGTGCAGCAGATCCTAAATCTGTTCAAGTTCCAAAAATAGAATTCACGTCATCAAATGCAGTAGCTCCAAGTAAGTGGCTGAACATCTCTGCAAACAACAGCTCCTCGGAGTCCTTCATAGACACCCCAAGATACTTCTTCCCTGAAGGTCAAACACAGGAGCCAAGAGCTGTGAATGAAACTAGATATAGGCATGGTTTTAAATGAAACAGCATTTTAGGGAGGTATATAAGTATGTATTATGATTATTATGTTAACCTCCTTCCATGGTCTTTTCCTGTCAAGAATGTTAGATAAAAGGCAAATATTAAAGTCAGGAAACTCATTTGTGGCCATCGTGATACTGGATATTTTAACACTTGAAAAAAAGAGGCACATATTTAAAGTACCACAAATGACGCTGAGAATAGGTAGAAGGTAGGAGCACCTAGGTAAGATTTGTTGCAGAATAGATCAAGAAAGGATCAAATTTGGGAGGTTGCAGGATTCACTGAGACTTTAAAGCCTCTGTCTATTCTCAGATAGTAAATGTTCAAGAAATTAGATGTTGGTACTTTAAATGCCAAAATGATCAAAAAATTTTGGTATGTGTGGTTATAAGAAATATAGTCGTTTATTAAAAAATAACTGAAGAACAAGAATACAAAAAAATGTCACATAGCATTCACTATAAGTAAATTTGAATAACATTTTTCCCTTTTATGTCACATTATCCCAGTTATTATGAGGATAGTTGCACAAGTGGGAAGCCAAACTCTTGAAGAGATATGATGCAAATTACTAATTATTTTAATAGCTAAGGAAGTTTGGTAAAGAAAAAAAAACTACAAAATACAAAGCCTTGGACTATAAATGAGTTTTTAAAAATTTCTTTCTAAAAAGAAATGATCTTAAGAGACTCACAAAATTGAATATTCATAACAAGATAAATACCCCTCAAAAGAGAAGGCATGTTTACCAATATTAACAGTACACATTTAAGAGATTGAGAATACAATGTGGCTCTGAGTGTCCTGGCAACAAAGCAAGAATGAAAATGCATTCAGTTATTTCACTCCTATTATCAAAAGAAAGAAACATACTTGTCCTTCAGGGCTGGCAGAAGTTTTTCTGGTATGAAATTCTGAAAGAAATAGCTGTATAATTGAATTAGTTCCCACCTTAGCCTTAGCTCCATCCCAGTTGTTTTGACCAACAATTATCTTTACAGAGCCTTGTTGTCAGCACCAAAGCCAAATATCAATGATCTTTGGCACTCTAACCAGCAAAGTCTGGATATTATCTTGACTGTGCAGTGATTTGGAACTCAAGTGATGAATTCTTCAGCAGAGCTGCTAAGTAGTGGCGTCTATGGAACATCTAAATTCCCAAATCACCACCTTTTGTCAAAGTATCTTAGGCACTGCAGTGTTCCTATCTCCCTCTTCCACTGGGCATTAGTGCTGGGGAGGAGCCCTGCACTTTACCCCAGCAACTTTAGCTGAGGCTTGATTTATCAGTTTCCCTCCCAACAAATCCACTTTCTTAAGGGAAAGTAACATCCTACACATGGGACATTTACTAAGTGTCACACACTTTATATATATTATACATCATTGGAGATCTTCGCAATAATCCTGCAAGGTAAGTATAAAGTAATCCCACTTTAAAGATGAGAAAACAATGGAATAGGAAGTTAACTTTGCTTGGGGTCAAACAGTAAACGGTAGAACTGGTTTTTGAACCCAGAGCCCAGAATTAACCTCCTGCAATGAACAACGAAAAACTAGACAAATTACGGGAAACAACTATTTTTAAATCTTTAACAGCAAGCAGTGCAGTGCAATATTATAATCCTTGAGGGAGGTAAAACAAATGAGATGAGCCACATAATTGCAGAGACTTTCTGCAAGAAGTGATTTCTGTGCTGAAAAAAATTAATACAGCCCCAGTGACCTGTGGAACATTATCAAGCAGTCTGACATATGTATAATTAGGAGCAGGTGGCAAGGAGGAATAGAAAAATATTTAATGAAGTATTGGCTTCAGTTTTCCAAATTTGATAAAGTTATAAACCCACACATTAAAGTAGCTCAGTGACTCTCAATGGGATAAACACAAAGAAAATCACGGTAAATAAACTGAAAATCAGTGATAAAAAAGAATATTATGAAACCATTCTGAGAAAATCATATTATGCATAGAAAACTAAAGAATTACTAAACTTCTTTTCAGAAGACAATGGAATGACAACTTTAAAGTGCCATAAGCATTTTAGGAAAAAAAGGGGGGCATAGGGGAATAAGTGGATAAAGAGAGAAATTCCACAATGATAAAGGAGTCAAGTCATGAAAAAGATGTAATAGTCCTAAATTTTTATTATTTGTATATAGTAACAGAACTTCAAAATCCATGAAGCAATACTATCAGAAATGAAGTGAGAAATACATAAATTCATAATTACATTTGGAGATTTCAACATTCCTTTCTCAGTAATTGGTAGAACAATTTGACAGAAAATCAATGTGTATATAAAAAAATTAAACAACACTTACCATCAATTTTACCTAACTGATATTTATAAGATACTCTATCTAATAACTGCAGAATACATATTCTTTTCAAGTGCATATGGAATTTATCAAAATAGATCACACACTGGGCCATAAAACAAGTCTCAATAAATTTAAAAGGATCAAAATCATAAAAAATATGACCACTAACTACATTGGAATTAAATACAAATAACAGAAAGCTATCTGGAAAATCCCAAGTATTTGGAAATTAGACACATTTCAAAATAACTCATAGGTCAAAGAATCACAAGGGAAATTAAAAAATATTTGGAATTTAGCCAATGAATTAATCAGAGATAAATTTATAGCCTTACTTAACACTGAGTGACTGTCTTCCTGCACTACTGCTGACAGTATTTATTCACTGGACTAGGAGGGTATCAGGCACAGTTGAGACATGGTTTACTCTTAGAAAACAGAAGGTTCAGTAACCATGCTTCCTGAATGCTGAATACCGAGGCCTTAGCTCTCCCCACCCCACTCCTACCCCACTAAGCTCCCAGAACACTTTTAGTCTCCAGGGCTAGGTAGATACTGGAACACTCTTTTGGGAGAAACATGACCAGCTCAAGAGAAAGAACTTGGAGGTTCTTCAATAAACAGCCATCCTATATCACGTTATGGTGACATGCAAATCCAATATCCTTAAACAGGGATTCAGGGCTTCCAATTAGCTTTTAGTCTCCAGACCTTAAGCAGGTACAGACAACCAATGATTATAAGACAGCTGAGAAGAACATCTAACAAAGATCACGAAAGAGAACAAAATGAGAAAGAGGCTGTGTCACTCCACACCTGCTGGACCAAGATTTTGGAGATGGCTACTTTCTTTTACAACCAGAGTTCTCACTACATGGCCCTCTCCCATGCCTCCACTTCTTACCAGGTTCCTATAATACTGTCTCCTTTCTTTTCACCTTCAGGCTTAAGGGTGGTAAGGGCTTTCTGCTGTTGCTAGTTCCTGGGAAGCTCACAAATCCATGCTTGTTTTCTTAACTCTATCCTTCAGGTTGGACACGATCTCTTCATTAAGTTATTTTCATTTTAAACCCTTTTGAAGATACTGTCTATTTTCTGTCAGGACTCTGATGGATACAATAATTGGCATCTGGTATGGTGTTTATTTCCTACCCTCTAGCATGCTTGTATATTACTAAGGCGTCTAGGGTTCTTGCTACCTGATGCTCACCATACCCAAGTAGAATAATAGCAGCAATGTAATGGGCCAGTGTAATCTTTTGTGAGCTATCAAGATGATCAAACTCCTTTCAGAGTATATCATGACAGAAAATAGGAAAATTGTCATAACCTTAAAGTAAGGCAGCGATGGTATACTAATATCCCTTCTAGATGAGGATGAATTGATTGGTATGAAAGAAAGCATTTTCTAAATCAATAAATGCATATTAGCTCCAAGGACCTGTGTTGATATATTTGGTAGGGATACCATATCTGAAACACCACCTGCATTTGACATCCCCATGTAATTAATGTTACAATAATACAGTCATTTTCTAAAAGCCATCTAGTTTTCTTACTAAGCAAAAAGGAATTTAAGTGGGAATATGCTATGAATCATTATCCCTGCATCTTCCCAATCTTTGAGGTGGCACAAATCTCTGCAGTTTCTCCAAGGATTAGTATATACTTTTAATTAGTAGGAAAAATACAATCTCATTTCTCCCAGAATACACAGGTCTTGGAATCAAAAGCAGAAGTGAGAGTGGCCCTTTTCACTATTGCACTTAAAAAATCACTTGCAGAACTTCTGCTTCCTGTCTATGCAGCCTTGAGTTTGGTGGGTTTGAAGGTCTTCATGCCCAAAGGAAGAATGTTTCTGGTAGAGAACTTAGCTATGGTTTCACTAAACAGGAAGCTGAGAATGTTCCTTGGTCATTTTAGGCTCTTATATATTAGAGATGTATTCATTTATTTGATTTCAGCACCTAACAAAATGAATGTCTTTAGTAGAATATTTTGAACTGAGCCTAGAGTCTTAAACTTCTGGAGTGAAAAAACAAAAAACAGTAGAATATGTAAAACTCCACATTTTGAAAAATGGTATACTGTATAAATGAATCAATACTAAATATTCTTATATCAATATTAATACAGAGAAGCTATTTCGAAACAAATACTCTCAAAGGTTCCTGGTAAAAGAGTAAATTGGTATATGACCTTGAGAAGCTATTTGGTAATATATGCATATCTGAAACAGGGGTTGACAACTATGGCCCAAGAGCCAAATACAGCCTGCAACCTATATTTTACACTTTTACATTTTTAAAGAAGGGCAGGGAGGTAGAAGAGAGGCAGCTGTATCAACAGAAATCTTACGACCCACAAAGTCAAAAATATTTACTATTTGACTCTGCAGAAAAAGTTTGCCAACCTTTCCTCTAAACAATTAAGCATGTTCTTATCCTTTAACCAATAAAATTCCACTTGTGTGAATCTATCCTAGAAGAAAATCATCTTTGTTATTCAGGATCTATTGCAAAGATTTAAGGTGTCCACCAAAGTATGATTTATGATAGAAAAACGTGGGAAATTAAATGCCACAGATTATGATACAGCCAATACTATGGAATATTATGTAGTTACTTAAAATCATGTTTTCATATGATATGCAGTATAAAATGAAATTTTTATCCTGATTTTAATGTATAAAACGAAAGCAATTAAAATGTTAGCAACAAGCTTCATTTCTTTACAATTTTCTGTACCAATGAACTTTCTAAGCTTTATCCCCTGAGTATTGCTTTTATAATCAGAAAAAAAACCTAGAAAATAAATAAAAAAGCAGGAAATGGATTTGAACAAGCCTTAACTACCAAAAGATGTTATCCAGTAAATTCAAACTGCATAGTTAGCCAAATCTGGCATTGACTATCTGCCAAAGATGTATTCTTTCAAGATGTGCAAATTGAGCATAGTGGGGAAAGTCGTTAATTTGAAGTCAGCAAATGTATTCTAATTTAAAAACTATATTTATCTACATAATCCTGTAATACTTCATAGCAACCTCTCTCCCCTACCTCACAGGCACATCCAAAGGCACAAAACACATTCTATTTTAAATCAAGAACACAGCTATCTTTACCTGCCATTCTTTAGTAACATGAGAACTAACAAGATACTTAGTGTTACGTTTTCTTTTTTTAAATCATGTACTACCAGTCCTATGAATAGGACATTTCCCTCCTCACAGACCTTCAGTGACTTCTTGTTGCATATAGAATAGAATCCAAATTCCTCAGTTGGATCAGAAGACCCTGTATGCTTGGCCTTAACATGCTTTCCCAAATCCCGTCTATATACTCCACATATGTACCCCAGCTTCCATCCTCCTGGGCTGCTTTCCATTCCCCATTCCACACTTTGTCCACTTCACCTGGAGTGACCATGCACCTGCATCAGAAAGACAAACTGCTACCCATCCTTCAGGGCCCTCCTTAAATCTAAATTCCTCTGCTACATTTACTCTTGTCTTTCCAGACTAAGTAAATCTCCCTTTTCTATTATCTTGGGGTACACTTTGTTCATATGACAACTCTGTGATGTGCTAATTTGTTTTACGTGTGTCTACTTTACCATGAGGCTGTGAGTCTCCAGAGGCTTTTCCCACTGCATCCCTGGATCAGGGCATGTGTCTTCATAAGCACACCAAGTTTCAGAAGCATCTAACTCATACTCAAAGATGTAATTTCCTCCCTAATTTTCAATAAAAGAAGGAGCTGTAGGAGAAATGAGAAGATGCGCTGGGTGGGTAAAGGGGGGTGTAACTAGAGGAGTAAAACTTTAAGGGGTGGGAAAACAGAAATTCTCTCTCAAACTCCATAGCAGAATTATTTTCATAAAACTAAGTTTAAGTAAGAGGAACCTGGTGCCATCAAGCAGAAGGTGAGTCCAATCTTAGCCACTGCTAAATTATGGGATTCCTTCTTTTTCTCCGTCCACCCTTCCTTTCCTTCTTTTTTCCTCCCTTCCTCCTTCTTCCTGTCCTCTCTCTTGTCTTGACAAAGGAAAGATTCACCATAAAATCTGAGTGCTCTTGGATATTACTGAGACCACAATTGCAGGACAAGCCCAAAGAGTACCTTGCCAGGTACGACCCATGAGCAAACCCAAATGACGTGATGCCTTTCTGCTTTTCGCACCTTCCATAATCATTCTAAAGCTGAAGATGGATTATGGCAACATTGACTAACTTTGGTTTTATTTTATTTCCACTAGATGAAAATTTATCATAAAACCTTTTTATATGAGTATTCAGTATGAAGAAATTTACTTTTACCAAATTTTGAAACCAGTGAACTAATCAGGCCTTTTCTGGTCTCCCTATTTAAAACAGATGTCTCCAGTGGTTATTTTATAACAATCTAATTTTTCCTCCATAGAATGTATTTGTTTATTTGTTATTTGTCTTTAAGGTCCAGGAAAAGGTTTCATGGAGGCAAAACCTTACCTGTCTTGTTCTCCAGTACCAGGCATTCCAGCATTAACACAGTGCTTGTTTTTATCAGGTACATAATAATATTTGTTGAATGAATTACATTATATATATTACATGTACAGTTTATGTACAGAACATCCAGGTTTTTCAGTGGTAAGTTCTACTCTTTTTAAAATCAATCTTAAAAAGTGTCTATTGTTGAGCTTAGCAGAGACTCGGGAACAGAACAGGCTGGGTTTAAATCTCAGCTCCAACCTCTTACTAGCCAAGGCAATTTACTCAATCTCTCTATGTCCCAGTCTCCTCTGTAAGAGGGGGAAATAATGGTTCTCACCTTCTGGAGTCACTATAAATATTAAAGAGTTAATATACACAACGTGTTCAGAGCAGTGCCCGGCACCCTGTAAGCACTACATAGACCCTTGCTGTTAGAATCGTTACTCTTTGCACAGTACTGAACTAGACACCATGGAAGGAAAGAAGGTACAATGCGACAGAGCTCCACTTCTCCAAAGGATTCACCGTCAAGTTCAAATGAATGGTTTAACAATTATATTCTCAAATTTTATTTTATTTATTTTGAAATATTTCTGTTGTTTTACCAAATATGTCAAAGACTATATAATATGTCAAAGAAAAACAATCCTAAGCCACCAAAATGAGTTTCATGTTTTCATACAGAGGAATATTAGAGAAGTAAGGGTCTTCAAAATGTTTTGTTCAGCTAAGTTATCATGGTTTCTTTTCCGTTATACCTTGTATATATTTGGCCAAGTATAAAATTAACCCTAATCATCTTTAATGTAGTAACTTGTTTTTAGTATCTTATCACTATCTGAAAATTGCCATTTTTCCCCTGATATAATTGCCATAATCTCAAATATGATTTTACTATGTCTTGGGGCTATTATCCTACCAGAAAACACAGTTCCAATTTAAAATGCATGTCAACAGAAAAATTAATTTACTAAAAGAAAATTAACTTCAGAGGCAAATTTTCAGGAAAGCAATTAATCCAAAGGTAATTAAATCTATACTAAGAATAGAATTGAATTCATCATTTTTTAACCAAGGACTTATCAATATATTTAAGTTCATGATAAACATTCTCTAAAAACGATTCTACCAAATGATAGAATAGGAACTTTCGAGCCTCACATTGCTGAGAAATCATAAACAAGCACAAAATTGCCAATAATGGCTTTGGAAAAACAAAGACTGAATTGTATTGTGCTGACAAGTATTTCAGGAGTCATGTTTTTACTTTGGGCTTAAATTTTATTTACATCCATCTATAAGTGGACTTTCTTACCAAATTCTCACAATTTATAATTTAAAATAATAGTTATAAGTCACAATAGTGACTCATTGCTAAGAAATAGAAGCATCAAATAATTTATTTTCTCTCCTTTCATTTGAAATGATAACCTATAAATATTAATGATGGAAATGCTGAAAATTCCTAGGGAAAGCCACAACCACCTTGCTATGATGTCAGGGGAAGTGACATATTAGAGGATTCAGCACAACTGAAATATGAGATGTACCCAAGATGGTTCCAGCCACTGAGAACCTGATCAGCTAAAGGAAATGAAAACACAAGTACTAGGGAAGCTGGTAATATGTGTCTATTCCTGAAGCAAAGTCTTTCAGCTAATTAAATTCTAAAATAGCTCCATAACTTTCCCTGGAACCAAGGCTAGTGTCAATTAACTGAAAAAGAGAAAATAGTAAAGAAAAAATTAGAGAATTTGATGTAAATTAGTAAAGGCATTATTCCTTTGCTGAAGTGATTTGACAGTTATTTTCTTTGTAGAAATTTTTTTTAAAAAAATCACCTCTATTTTTAAAATGATGCAAATTTGAGCCTTAATATTTGCATCATTAAAAGGAAAAGCAATGAGAATGTCAAAATCTCATTTGTGGTGGCTTCTGTGGTAAGCTTTCTAGAGGACAGAATGACCCTGTCCAAGAGTTCTCAGAGAGATGGTGGAGATGCCCAGTATATAGCACTTTGCAAGCTGGGATGTGTCTTACTACAGGAAGTATGTGCTCTCACTTGGATGTGCTCTTGTTCTCTCTCTCTCTGCCTGGATACAGGGGATTGGAAACCAAAGGGTTAACACTCAGCAATTTTTTTCTGGTTCTTATGATTCTAGGTGGGACACTCTGGATGTTTCATTATTAAATGGAGATATGTTCCCACTGGTCAGGAGGGGGTCATCCCTCAGGATTAGAAACAAAGACTTTCTCTGGGACATTTTGAGCTCCTCCTGCCAGGAAAAAACAAAACAAAACAAAACAGGCAAAAAAAGGGTAGGGGGTATGATCAATGGCTAGCATGATTTACCCTATTAAAAAGAAATAGAATGGTTGGGGATTTGGCAGGATATGAGAGGAATCTGGAGGACAAGTTAGCAGAAGACTCTCATAATATTATCTAGACTGAACTGTTCAAAGGTTCAGACCTCTCAGAAATAAAGGTTTGTCTTCCCCCAAGAAACCCAGACCAGCTGAAATACTGGCTAAAGGCAAGGACGACTTGTATGGGTAATAATGACTGGGGAAAGACTCAGTGTACTATATGACCTTGAGGTTAGGTAGAAAAACAGGGAATCCTGACTAAAGCTATATTTCCTTACATACTGTTGAGATATCTAGAGATGGAATATTTACTTTCTGTTTTTGCTTTCAATACATGTGATCTACTTTTTCTTCACTTTTTGGGGGGGGGTCTCACTACTAGGGTATATTAATTACAATAAAAGTATCCATTTGATTCATAGGTTGCAAAATACTGTAACAGATCATGATAGAACAAGAAAAGAAAAGAACACTACCCAGCAAGGACTCAGAGAACAGGGTGCCCATGACATCACTTCCAGATCTCATAACTATGTGAGCTAGTACTGTCTCCTGTTGAGAAGGAGGTGTTTGTAGTTATGTGTGTTAGAGCTGAGCATGCTGTCGAGGAACTATTTGGATGTGCACAGTGGAGCGGGGGAAACTGGAAGGTCTCCTTTAGAATCACTGTCTGTCCCATAACCATAATTCTGGGAACGGCTCCCAGTACAGAAGGGGGGCTCTGAGCAGCCATGTCTCTGCCATGATCTGGACCTTTCAGAGCTGACTGAACAGAACAGCAAATGGCTCCATGTCCCAGCCAATGCTAACAGATTTTTCTTTCCAAAAAATTGGTAACATGAAACTGAAAGAAACTGAGAGTCACTGTATCTCAGTCATTTTTATTTTTTTGACAGAGTCTCACTCTGTTCCCTGGGCTAGAGTGCAGTGGTGTCATATCTCACTGCAACCTCAAATTCCTGAACTCAAGCAATTCTCCTGCCTCAGCCTCCCAAGTAGCTGGGACTACAGGCATGCACACCATACCTGGCTAATTTTTCTATTTTTGTAGAGATGGGGTCTTGGTCTTGCTCAGGCTCGTCCCAAATTCCCAACCTCAAATGATCCTCCCACCTGAGCCTCCCAGAGTACTAGGATTACAGGTGTGAGCCACTGTACCTGGCCCCAAACTCTTGATTTTCCTCCTAACCTCATTCCTCCCTCACCTTGACCTTCTTGCTGTTCTGTGAGCACACCAATTTCATTTCTGCCTCTGGCATTTACACTTGGTGTTTTCTCTGCTGGGATTTTGTTACCCAGATTGTCACACGTCTGATTTCTTCACATCATTCAGGTTCCCATTCAAATATTCTTCAAGCAGAAAGGCCTTCTTGTCTCTGACTCTCTGCCAACACTTCCTCTCTTAAGTATTAATATTTTACCCATGGCACTTATCATTACCTGAAACTACATAATTAATGAGTGTCAGACAAAGTTAGTTGCAGAAATACAAGGTATCAGATCTGATTTTCTTTTGTATAGATAGCATTTTGATGGTCTCTCTTTCAAGACAAAGGGACATACTAATACATTTCAGGCATTTCATGTAGACCATTTACCAATTATAGTTAACTACTTAACTCTTGAAGCCCCAGAGGTATGTTTGTAGATCTTCTATCAAGAAAAGAACATAGGTTTCAGCTTGGATGCCATGTTATTGGGAGTTAGTGGCTAGAATACAACATTGGCAAGAATTCCAAGCCATGTTCAGGCCCCACAGAAAAGAATCTTGTGATTCTTCCCTGAGATAGTAATGCCTTCCCTGGCACAGGAGGGAAGGTAGTGGGGTGTGTGCCATGTTTTTGACTAAGCTCCCTCTGTTTTCTTTTGTCTGTTCATTTTTTGGCAGTTCTTACTCACTGGCATCCTCACTGGCTTAACAAGAAAACAGAAGAGGCCGGGCGCGGTGGCTCACGCCTGTAATCCTAGCTCTTTGGGAGGCTGAGGTGGGCGGATCGTTCTGAGCTCGGGAGTTCGAGACCAGCCTGAGCAAGAGCGAGACCTCATCTCTACCAAAAATAGAAAGAAATTAATTGGACAGCTAAAAATACATATAGTAAAAAAAAAAATTAGCCGGGCATGGTGGCACATGCCTGTAGTCCCAGCTACTTGGGAGGCTGAGACAGTAGGATCGCTTGAGCCCAGGAGTTTGAGGTTGCTGTGAGCTAGGCTGACGCCACGGCACTCGCCCCAGGCAAGAAAGTGAGATTCTGTCTCAAAAAAAAAAAAACTGAGAAAAAAATTTTAATAGAGGAAATCCTATCCATTAATTTCTTTTTCTGAGTAAAAAAAAAAAAACCCAAATCTCATTTTATTTTAAACACTTGGTCTGTTGATCCATAGGTTCAGGGTTTGGGAATCACTCTATTAGGAAATTGAGCAGATCAGCACCGTTTGTATAGAAATGGCCTCATTGTGTAAGAAAGGAAATATGTGTTATCTTCTTTAGCTTGGTTGTGGGCACTTCTAGAGCAAGGACCGTGTTATATTCATCTTTGCATCCCTGGCACAGTGTATGAGACATCACAAGTACTTAATAAATGTGGTTGAATGGATAATGGTTAGTATTATTTATGGACTAGAAAAGCATGTTTCTATTTAAGTAAGCTGTAAAAAGTATTATTGAATATTTTACTGTAAATATATGTTAACATAAAAAAAATAACTTGGAAGGTCTTCGTGTCCCTGGTGTATTATCATCTTTATGGAAAGAATCCATTTTGTTGTCTGTAGAGCGATTAGAAAAATGAGTTATTTTGAAGATTTGAAGAAAGTATTCTTTCTGTGTTGTCACTTAGTTCAATAGTAAAACTTTATTCTCAGTTTTCCAACTCTGCATTGTTTACATTTTTGAGAGTTTTTTTTTTAAATCACCTACAGTCTGTAAAGAATGTATATATTCTTTTCAGCATCTCAGTTTGAAAAGACATGCAGTTAAACTTGCCCTTTTGATAATCACTCTTATAGGTCATTGTCTGTTCTAACAGCAAGTTGTAAACATGTGTTTCATAGATACCGTGGCTCTCGGTCATCATTTTGTCCTATGGTATTTATTGAATGTTCACATACTAATTATGCACAGGTATTTTTTTCTATAAATCCTTTGACTGTGCTGTAATTCATTCTTAAGCTTTACCTTGAAGATATCATAATTGCCAGCATTTGATGTTTAGCAATAAAAGAATAAATGTGTACCAGCATTTTATGTTTACCATCATGTATGTGTTGTCTTTTTTAAAAAATTTGTACTCTTTTCTATCAGAATTGTTCCCATTACGTAGAGTAAAATCTTAGTTGTTTTTAAATTGTTGATTCAAAAAGCAGCCTTCAGTTTTCATTCATATAATCTGTATATGAAAGTTGTTGCAGGCCTTGAACAGAAGTCTTTTAAATTAGGTACCTGTGCTCTCACTTATGGATGAAGAAAGAGGACTATCATGTTTCCTTTCATTAGTGTCTGACAGAAGTCTTCTGTAAGTCAGTCCATGCTTTTAGGAATTCTTGAAAGAGAATGTTTTAACTATAACATTCAGTTCTTCTTGACCTTTGGCCCTTAGCACTCCCTGCCTTGTGCCCAGCCACAACTCCTCTCCCATCTCCCATACCTTTTCTCTCTCTCTCTCTCTCTAAGGGCCAGATAAAATAGGCTGGGAATTTAGCCCAATTTTTGATTGGTTAGCCTCATTCTACTCCTTCTTGCCCCTGATCCCATTATGCTACAGTTATGAGCCACAAGACTAGATGACTGATTATCTAAACCGCCTGTTTAAAACAGCTTTATTAAGATATTAAATACCATAAAGTTCACTCTTTATGTGTAAACTTTAAAGTGTGCAATTTGGTGTAAACCATTTTTCTTTTAATGTCTGATCAAACAACTGTATCCATATACTTCAGTATAATCTAACCTTTTAAGTAAATGCACATATGATAAAAGGCTGGGAGGGAAAAAAATGTGTTTCAGTTATTTCAAAACTATTGTAACCAGCAATGTGATAGAGTTGAATAACAGATTTGTTTTTAAGGCAAAACATGTGGACATACTTTCTTTGAGACAATAAGCCTTTTTAATCAGTGCATTTGTAAGCTACTCTTGCTGTTTAGGCCATACTAATTTGAATAATCCATTGTATATTTTATCAGACCATAGCATATGAATTCAATGAAAGGAAAGCCTCTATTTCAGAACTCAATGCTACAATAGATTATATTCAGGGTGGAGGTAGAAAAAAATGGCTAGAGGAAGTTGTAATTCTAATTACCAAGCAGGTTATATTGTATAATTTAATTTTCCATTAAAGAGAGAAAAGAACACCTTTATTTCTTAGTTTTATTTAGCCAAGGATTGATGGATAGTCAGTAATTGTCCCTTCTTATTAACTGAATGCTTCTCAAACTCTTCTACTGACGTGCTTCTGACACTACAGAGGAGCGAAAACCCAGAAGGATCTAAGAGTAGAACCCTGTAATTGGCTCTCCATGGTATAAAATTGAAGTCTCACTTTATCTTAAATTCATGTGGAGTTTGCATTCCTTTAATCAGGCAGCGTAAAGCCAGTTCTCTTAAAGACATGTAAAACAATTAGACTCTAAGAATATAAAGACTTCCTCATTTCTAAAACACATTGGTAGAAAGTAGTTTGTAACAGCTGCTCTGTATACTATTGACAGTCCATGGGCGGTGTTTTTGTCCATTCATAGTGAAATGAGAAAAAGATCATGTATATTGTGTTTAATTACAAAGTAAAGATAATGTATGTGTGATGTTATAAAGCTGCCTGCTACCCTTTATCAAAGAGCTCCCCTTTATTTGGAGTGTGGAAACACATACTTAATTTCTCTTAGCACTGCCAGCTTGCCCTCCAGAATGGCTTTTTATAACTGACACTCTTATCAGCAAGGCATGAGGGTTCCATGTTTCCCCACACCCTTACCACCACCTGAATTATCTGACTTCCATGTTCTGACAAATCTGTTGGGTTTTAAATGACATTTCATTTTAATTTGCTTTCTCAGATTTTTTTTTTTTTTTTTTTTTTTTTTGAAAGAGTCTAAATTTATTGCCTGGGGCGAGTGCCGTGGCATCAGCCTAGCTCACAGCAACCTCAGACTCCTGAGCTCAAACGATCCTCCCGCCTCGGCCTCCCAGAGTGCTAGGATTACAGGCGTGAGCCACCGCGCCCGGCCGCTTTCTCAGATTATTAATAAAGTTGCACATCCGTATACTCATTTAGCCCTTTGGATTTTTCATTCTGCCAATTGCTTATTGATAGCCTTTGCCCAGTTTTCTGTTGTGTGTCCTGACTTTTTTTTATTGATCCATAGGAATATATAAGGAATTTCTTATATATTCTAGATTAGAGGTCGACACATTATGGCCTGCAGGCCAAATCTTACTCACTACCAATTTTTGTAAATAGAGTTACTGTGGACCGGGCGCGGTGGCTCACGCCTGTAATCCTAGCACTCTGGGAGGCCGAGGCGGGTGGATTGTTTGAGCTCAGGAGTTCGAGACCAGTCTGAGCAAGAGCGAGGCCCTGTCTCTACTAAAAATAGAAAGAAATTAATCGGACCACTAAAAATATATAGAAAAAACTAGCCGGGCATGGTGGCGCATGCCTGTAGTCCCAGCTACTCGGGAGGCTGAGGCAGGAGGATCGCTTGAGCCCAGGAGTTTGAGGTTGCTGTGAGCTAGGCTGACGCCACGGCACTCACTCTAGCCCAGGCAAACTAGTGAGACTCTGTCTCAAAAAAAAAAAATAGTGTTATTGTGTTTTATTGGAATAGATTCATTCATTTATGTATTGTCTATGGCTGCTTTCGTGCTACCTTGGCTAAGTTGAGCAGTTCTGACAGATACCATGTAGCCACAAGCCTAAAATATTTCATTTTACGAATATACAGAACAGCTTGTTTTCCAGATACCTGTCTGTTTACAGAACAACCCAG
>CAUYSK010125526.1:0-26248 GCA_963575035.1 Avahi laniger
GTGGCGCATGCCTGTAGTCCCAGCTACTCGGGAGGCTGAGACAGTAGGATTGCTTGAGACCAGGAGTTTGAGGTTGCTGTGAGCTAGGCTGATGCCACGGCACTCGCCCCAGGCAAGAGAGTGAGACTCTGTCTCAAAAAACAAACAAAAAAAAAAAAAATAAAAAATAAAAATACTCAGTTAATAAATAGAGACTGATAGAATACAAAATGCCACCATTCTGCATCTCTTATTAAATTATGGATCTAGCTGGCCCTGTCCAATCCTGTAGCCACAGTCACCTTTGGCTATATAAATTTATGTTAATTAAATTAAATAATATTAAAAATTAAATTCCTCAGTTATACCAGCTACATCTCAAGTGCTCAATAGTCACATGCGCTAGGGACTTCCGTATTTCACAGTATAAATATAGACTGTTTCCATCATCACGGACAGTTCTATTAGATGTCATTGATTAAGACAGTGAGCAACAATGGTTGCCAACATCACAAAAAAGACACTGGACATAATACCTACTAATGGAAGTACAAAGCACCATCACATCTGAAGCAGTCTTGGAGAAAAAAGAAAATTATAGACAAAGTACAAAGAAACATGCTAAATATCACTATGGAGATGCATTCAGCAAGGCCCAGAGTGTGAGAATCTACATAAGGGAAAAAATATAATAAAAGAGAAAGGGAAGGAAAGAGAGAGAACATCTATAGAGACACAAATCAACCAATCACAATATATGGACTGTAATTGGTAGGATCCTAATTCAAAAAAAAAAACTTTTTTAAAAACTTAAAATAATCAGGGAAATCTAAACACTGAATGGATATTTGATTATTTTGAAGAAGTATTGTTATTTTTTATATGTGATGATATTGAGATTTTTTAAAATGCTTATCTGTTAGACACACATACCAAAATACTTATACATAAAATGTAATTTCTAGAATTCACTTCAAAACAATCCAGGAGTCAGGGGGAAAGAAAGATGGCATGGAAGGAAGTGAATGGAAGTGTAGAAGAAACCATATTGGCCCTGAGTGAATAATTACTGAAATTAGATGAGAGATACTTAGATGTTCATTATGCTATTCTATTTTTGTATAAGGCTGAAATTTGTTATAATACAAAGTTTTTATTTAAAATGCCCACTGCCACCATTTCCATTCAACATAGTGCTGGAAGTCTTCACCAGAGCAATCAAGCAAGAGAAAGAAATAAAGGGTATCCAAATTGGGAAAGAGGAGGTCAAACTATCCCTGTTTGCTGATAATATGATCTTGTATCTAGAAAACCCTAAAGACTCTACCAAAAGACTCCTAGAATTGATAAATAAATTCAACAAAGTCTCAGGTTACAAAATCAATGTACACAAATCAATAGCATTTCTGTA
This sequence comes from Avahi laniger, assembly GCA_963575035.1. Taxonomy (NCBI): domain Eukaryota; kingdom Metazoa; phylum Chordata; class Mammalia; order Primates; family Indriidae; genus Avahi; species Avahi laniger. The sequence continues at coordinate 1,391 of CAUYSK010125526.1, forward strand.
ACAGTTAAACAGAGAGTCAAATCAAAGACTCAATACCATTTACAATCACTATAAAGAAAATAAAATATGTAGGAATATACTTAACCAAGTCATAGAAAAATCTCTACAAGAACTACAAAACACTGATAAAAGAAATCATAGATGACACACACAAATGGGAAAACATTCTATGCACATGGATTAGTAGAATCGACATCCTTATAATGTCCATACTGCCCAAAGTGATCTACAGATTCAGTGTAATCCTCATCAGAATACCAATGTCATATTTCATAGATCTAGTAAAAATAATTCTAAGTTTCATTTGGAATAAAAAAATAACTCTAATAGTCAAAGTAATATTAAGCAAAAAGAACAAATCCTAAGGCATCACATTACCTGACTTCAAATTATACTATAAGACTACAGTAACCAAAACAGCATGATACTAGTATAAAAGTATAAACATAGACCAATGGAACAGAATAGAGAACCCAGAAATAAAACCATTTACCTAAAACCAACTGATATTTGACATAGCAAATAACATACACTGGGGAAAGGAAGTCCTATTCAATAAACGGTGCTGGAAAAATTGGATAGCCACATGCAAAAGAGTGAAACAGGAACCCTATCTCTCTCCATATACAAAAATTAATTGAAGATGGATGAAAGACTTAAATGAAAGCATGAAACCATAAAGATCCTAGAATAAAATGTAGGAAAAACTCTTCTAGACATTGGCCTAGGCAAAGAATTTATGACTAAATCCCAAAACGCAAATACAACAACAACAAAATTAAATAAATGAGACTTACTTAAATTAAAAAGCTTTTGCACAGCAAAGGAAATAATCAACAGAATAAACAGACAGCCTACAGAATGGGAGCAAATATTCACAAACTGCACATTGGATAAAGGACTAATAACCAGAATCTACGAAGAACTAAAGCAAATCAGCAAGAAAAAAGCAAACAACCCCATTAAAAAGTGGGCAAAAGACGTGGACAGAAATTTTTCAAAAGAAGATAGATAAATGTCAACAAACATATGAAAAATGCTCAACATCAGGGAAATGCAACTTAAAACCATAATGAGATACTACCTTACCCCTGTCAGAATGGCCATTAATCAAAAGTCAAAGAACAACAGATGGTGGTGTGGATGCAAAAAGGAATGTTTATACACTTTTGGTGGGACTGTAAGTTAGTACAATCTCTGTGGAAAACAGTAGGGAGATTATTCAAAGAAATAAATGTAGATTTACCAACTGATCCAGTAATACCACTACCAAGTATCTACCCAAAGGAAAAGAAGTCATTTTATCAAAAAGACACCTGTACTCAAATGTTTATCACAGCACAATTCACAATTGCAAAGATGTGGAATCAACCCAAGTGCCCATCAACTGAGGAGTAGTTGAAGAAAATGTGGGGTGTGTATAAATGTGTGAATACATGCACACACACACACACACACACACACACACACACACACACACACACACCATGTAGTACTACTCTGTCATAAAAAGGAATAAAATAATGTCTTTTGCAGCAAGTTGGATGGAATTGGAGACCATTATCCTAAGTGAAATATTTCCGGAATGGAAAAATAAACATCGCATATACTCACTAAAAATTGAGAGCTACATTATGGGCACACATGGGCACAAAGAGATATAAAGGACATTGGAAATCAAGAAGCAGGGAGCAGGGAAGGGGTGTAAGGGATAAAAACTTACCTATCAGGTACAATGAACACTATTCTGGTGACAGACACACTAAAAGCCTCAACTTAAGCATTATACAATGTACATGGATACATTATACAATGTATCCATGTAACAAAAACATTTTTATGCCTTTCATATTTTGAAATAAAGACACTCTCTTAAAAATTAAATAAAATAAAATTGGAACTTCATTGAAATAATCAACTTCAACATCTCTCTTCAACCACTCATTTTAGAATGTTACTGATATTTAGCATAGCGTACAAGGAAAGCTCCCTTCTTTTGTGTGTATGTATGTATGAAAAAAATTATCAGTTATAACACTTAAGATGATAGTGCCTCTGCTGGCATCAATTAAAGAGATATCACTTAACTCCAGTGAGAATGGCCTTTATCAAGAAGTCCCAAAACAATAAATGTTGGTGTGGATGTGGAGAGATAGGAACACTCATACACTGCCGGTGGGACTGCAAACTAGTACAACCTCTGTGGAGAGCAATATGGAGATATCTCAAAGAGCTACAAGTAGAACTACCATTTGATCCAGGAATCCTATTACCCGGCATCTACCCAAAGGAAACAAAGACATTCTAAAAAAATGACATCTGCACTCAAATGTTTATAGCAGCACAGTTCACAATTGCAAAGATGTGGAAACAACCCAAGTGCCCATTAACACATAAGTGGATTAATAAAATGTGGTATATATATACGATGAAGTTCTACTCAGCCACAAAAACAAAGGTGATCTAGCACCTCTTGTATTCTCCTGGATAAGGGTAGAGCCCATTCTACTAAGTGAAGCATCATAAGAATGGAAAAACAAGGACCACATGTACTCACCATCAAATTGGTATTAACTGATCAACACTTATGTACACATATAGTAGTAATATTAATCGGGTGTTGGGCAGATGGGAGTGGGAGGAGAGGATGGGTATATTCACACCTAGTGGGTGCAGTGCACACCATCTGGGGGATAGACACGCTTGAAGCTCTGACTGGAGTGGGGCAAAGGCCATATATGTAACCTAAACATTTGTACCCCCATAATATGCTGAAATAAAAAAGTTTAAAAAAAAAGATCATTCAACAAGGTTTTATAGGATGCTTATTATAAAGCAAACATTGTGCTTCTGAAAATATATTTTTAATAAAGGTATGAATTTTATAGTATTAGGATTATTTAAGTTTCTTAATTTTTTTAGCATGATAAATAACTGGACTTTCTGTTAACCCAGTGTTTAACTTTAGTGACTATCAGAATCACCTGGAAGTCTTATGAAAATACAGATTGCTGGGCCCAACTCCAGAGTTTCATATTCCTAGATCTCAAATGGAACCTGAGATTTTTCTAGAAAATTCCTAGGTACTGCTGATGCTTCTCATCCTCCAGGGAAGACACTTTGAGAATCACTGTGTTAACCCATACCCAGTTCCAATCACTCAGAACAGGTAAAATAGTGTATATCTAACCTGCATTGGGTGGGAGCCGTACTCCAGGAGATGCTTCTGTTTTGGTACTGCTTTAATTTCTTCCTTATTACAGAGCCAGGGAAAAGAGGGCCCAAGAAAAAATGTAGGGTCTATTTTATTAATATCTAATAACCCAGGATTTTTTACTCAACTTTCTTAACTCAATCTTGTCCAATACAGGTAGTCTCAACTCTAATGCAATGTAAGTAGAAGACATAAAAACAAGACCAAAAACTAAAAGTAATTGGAAAATAACACAGCACACACACCACACACACAACCAGTGTCATCTATCAGATGTGCCCACAAATATTGGCAAGTTTCTGCAGAAAGGTCAGCATACAGATTTCCATCTATCACTAGATAAAATTTGTGAATTATTAATAACAATTTTGTGGCATTTTGAAGAACCCAAGGTACAGTTCCAGATTTTTAATATCTAAAAAGTGAGGTATTGTATTTTGACTTATGTCTCTACCAGAAATAACCATAATTTTAAACTTTGTTTTTTACAGGGAAAGGTTAGATTATATTGTGCTAAAACAGATCAGTACTTCAGAAATTTAAGGAAATGATCCAGATTTCAAGAGAATTCAGCATATTTAGACTTCCCCAAGTTTCACCAAGCTCCCATTTTGTTCCATGGTACATGAGTGCTAAAAAAAAAAAACAAACCACCATCAAATCAAGAGCTTTTTCTGTCATATTCTCCTTCCAAAATAAATCTTTTCTTTAAATTTGTCAGAAAATATTCTGGCTATTAACAAATATTCATTAAATGCTTACTATGCATCAGGTAATCTTATAAATATCATATTTCATTTAATCTTTTTTAATCAATGAAATCCCAATGGAAGGAATATTGAATTTACAAATGAAGAATTAAAGCTGAGAGTAGTTAAATTGCCCAAGATGAAACTAATAAGCAGTAGATTCAGTGTTCAAACTTGGACTTCTATGGCCATTGTCAACTATTATCACACAGCCTCTCAACACATTTTGATTCCTACTGGTGAAAAATAGGTACGTACCATTTATTGAGTTTTTATCCAATGTTTGGTGATGTGCCAGTTTATACATATTATTTTATCCAATCCTCTCAAAATTCTATGTGACAGTCTTCATTTTATCAGGAGGGCATTCACATCATGCGAAGTTTCAAGGAACTTGCTAAAAGGTCGTATGTGTAATAATGCGAGAGGTCAGGATTTGAACCCTGATCTGATTACAAAGCTCATGTTACTTTTAGTCAGTACATTTAACATCCTCCTAAACTAGACTCCTTTATCAGTATTCCTACAATTTTTATGTGCAGGTACAGAATAGGACACATACTCTGGCTGTGGTTTGTTGAGACTATAAACTCTAACCCTCATATATTTTAATATTAACTTTTATTATTATTAGTTTGGGGCATCCTATATTGGTTCATATTAAGGCTTAATTTAGAGGCAGGCTTGGCGACACATGCCTGTAATCCCAGCTCCTCTCAAGGATGAAGCGGGAGGATATCTGGAGTCCAGGAGTTCAAGACTACAGTGAGCTATCATTGTTCCACTGCACTCCAGCCTAGGTGACAGTGAGACTTTGTCTCTTCAGAAAAACGAACAAAAAAAGCTTAATTTAAACATCTCAGTATTCCATATCACCACTATCCATTTTAAGAATGTTCTGCTCATTTTAAACCTTAAAGGTAGAATTTCAATCTCAAATAATGGCATATTCAAGATTCCAAGTTGTCTTAGCTGAATGCTGAGTTTTACATCATCTAAAGTTTAAAGAAACATTTTTTTTGTTTGCATCTTTGTTATTATCCCTAATGAAATCATTATGGTTACATTACTGATGAAATTGTTCTTTTAAATATAACCCTGAAATACTCTACCAAAGATTTCCTTCAAGGTCATCATGAATAATTAATGAAATAGTCTTTCAGTGTCAACTGTCTTGTACAAACAAAAACATTCTAAGTCTATGCCTTTCCTTCTGTTCATAAACCATCATTTATCTACAGAGAAGGAATCCTCCCTATATATACACATAATTATACTAATAACTTCACTTCTTGTCTTCCAGTAAGTATTTAATTCATTTTTCTATAATTAACTCTTAGTGAACCTCTGCTGGCTTAAGTGTACAATGTATCATAATTTAGAATACATTTTAGAAGAACTCTGGACATTTAAAATCTCTTTAAGTTTCAAAAGGTTTTGTTTTAACTTTGTTCTTTGATAGTAATTTGAATTCAAAATTGTTCAGTCCTTGATTAATATTTTGTATTAAACCCAGTAACTTAAACATAAAAAAAAATTTTAAAAATACACTGTAGAAAAGGTATACCTTAATAAAAAACTAGCTATAAAAGCTCTGTCTAAACTCTTCAGAATTTGAGACCCCTTATCATTCTAAGGCATTAAGAGCTGGAATAAGTGGTAATGAATTTAGCAAACTGAAAAATCTTATGATGAGTTTTGTACTTGAAAATGTATAAATAAAAGCTTGTACAGTGTTCATGTCATTTTCTTTTTTTGTTGTTCACTAAATACGAAAAACTTAGATAACATGAATTTGCTTATCAAATTTTTAAGCTACAAAATAAGGATCATCACATCTAAACTTTTAAGAGATAGTTAAAATAGTACTATTTTATAAAGTAACTAAAACAGAAAGTATAGGCTGATTGAAAATCTAAATTAATACACAGACTTTTTTTTAGCAAGCTTTATTAACCAATCATGGATCTAGTTATGTTTTGAGCAGATATTATTTCAGTATCAGTAAATTATGATTTAAAAAAAAATTTCTTCCAGAAAATAGCCTTTAATGCCTGTCACACCTGAGCAGATCCAAACTACTAGGACTAAATAGCCCAGCTGGTCAAAGTTGTTTTTACACATCTAATTAAAGGCTTCAGCCAAAATGGAAATATAGTAAAACTCAAAGTCAGTGTTGTCCTAGTGCCTCAAGTAGTTTATTGGTAGTTATTATCCACATTTCTATAAATATAAACATTCTAAGTGACCATCACTAGTGCAGGTACATTTAACATGAAACCTCCACAGGAAGCTACTTCATTTTGTTTGTAACAAGAATCAAGGTTCCAAAAACTCAGTTGTGCCACTAAAATAATAATAATAATGATAATCAAAACCAACCCTGCTAGCAAAGTGCATCTCTTTTGGTGATTTTCAGAACCCATAACTGTTGGCTTTACACATAGAAAATATGTTGATTTGATAATATATGATCACTGGAAGTCTCTACCTGTAGGTTAAGAATTAAATAAAGGTCTTTCCTCCTTATAATTTAGAGTTTTTACAATTGCAATGTAAACAGCACCAGTGAATTTTCATAAAATAGCTTTGCTACTTTCCCCTTCATTTTCAGTAATTGTAATTCTTATCTGCAGTACTGTACCATTTCTTCCTTCCTATAATCAGGACTGGACAGTCGTGTAACACTATTCAGTTTGTAAACAAAAAATTAAAGCTCAGAACACATATAGGATATCTTTTACATTTTCACTCCACAGCACATTAAGTGTTGTTTATAAAGCTTTTGCTCCTCCCAACACACTACAAAAATATATGAAAAACCAGATCTATTTTCAGCCAGCAAATATCAATAGAACAAATATCCTTTAACCGGAATATTTTAGAGCTCATAATTACATTCTCTTGACTGAATTCATCAATTCCTTTTTTCATAAATCCATATATGTATCCAAGCATATGCATTTATTAGTCTACATGCCCATATTTACTACATAAGAGTCAAGTAAATTATTTTAGGTTCTTCAAGTGAAAGTGCTTCTGACAACAAACTATTTCTATAATTGCCCTATATCCCCCCAAAAAGTTGCTTTAAACCTGTGTAGAAAAATGCATAGCTATTTCTAAAAAGACTACACACCAAAACATGCTTTGTCAGGAAAACTAATCCATGCATTTGAATATAACCCAAATTATCTTATTTTTATTAAAGTGAGGCCAACTTAATTAAACATCATCTAGAATCAAGATACACCATTAAATTATTTGATTCCAGAAAATGTCAAAAATCATTTGGCCAAAACTTAAAACAGCAAACACTTCCTCCTTGTCCCTTACATTAAAAAAGGGCTGGTTGGACCAAGATGATCAATATAATAACTGCATATATATTAATCTACCTTAATATTTCCATTCATTAGCATTTTATTACAACATACAAAGCCCCGTATGCAAATTCATTGCAAAGGCTTCCCCAAAAAAGATATAAGCACAAAACATCAGGCAGACAATCTTCAAAGTTTTATTACACTAACTTCAGGTCAAATTTCCACAACTGTGTTCTGGTCAATTTACTATCCTTGCTTGGCTTCCTAAAATGGTAGTACCAAAAGATTTGTGGGGTAAGGAGAAGAGACCACTTTAAGAAGCACTGCATTTACTCATCTTCCACAAGGCAACGGAGTTGAGCATTTCACTGTTCAAGAAAACAAAGCTTTAAAAGCATCCAGGAGGGCAGACAGGCAAACCAGGCTATGGACACTCTTCCATTTGTCAAAATCGAATCAGAGAAAATCTAATCCACACAGATACAAAAGGCATGGATGTTCATCTTTTCTTTTTCTGTTGCCGCAACATTTTTCTTCTTTTAATTATCATATCATGTAGTTTCTCAAGTCCTTCCTTTAGTCCATCTCCTATGATTGCACAGGTAGGCTGCAAATGCCAAGGAGTTGATGAACTCAGTTCACCCATTGCTAACAATTTCTCAATTTCTGAGAGAGACAATGAGTTCCTCAAGTCTTGTTTGTTAGCAACTATAAGTACAGGGACTCCTTGATTTTCTGATATCCTAGTTATTTTATGAAGTTCAGTTTTGGCTTCTTCCATCCTTTCAACATCAACAGAGTCCACAACAAACACAATGCCATCTGTGCATCTGGTATATGACTTCCACAGTGGCCTTAATTTCTCCTGACCACCTACATCCCAGAAATGAAAAGTGACTGTTTTAGAATTTCCCAAGGTTACCTTAATTTTCTCAGTGTTAAATCCTTTGGTAGGTACAGTATTTACAAATTCATTGAACTGCAGCCTGTATAAGACAGTTGTCTTTCCAGCACAGTCCAAACCCAGAATAACAATGTGGAAGGACTGAAATGAAGGTAGGCTGGACAGGATAGAAGTCTGTTCTGATAGTCCATTCCCCATTTCCAGCTGCAAATAAGTGTCCCAAATTGAAATGCTTTCTTCTTACTGCTTTAGAACTTCTCTTCCTGGGTGATCCAGCTATAAGACTTAAGGGAGGGAGGAGGGAATGAATAAATTAATCCCATGAAATATATTAAAATGTGTTTTCTCTAATTTTGCCCTAATAAGCAATACGAGGAATTTAAAACTTGCTTTAGCAAACACACCAGATAACATATGAAACATACTTAAATTGAGATACTTTACTCCCCTGGGTCCCCAAACCTCAAAGACCTCATTCCAGATACAAACTAGTCACCAGTATCTGGTCTAAATCGGCTTAACCACAGAAATGCCTTCTTTTGGCAGAGAACTAATAACAGATAATCCTATCTTGGGAATCTAATTCCACATGCTTAACAGCTACCCAAGATCACTGTTAGCACCCATCCCCAAAAACAAAAACGTCTCACCTCCCGAATTGGAGTCTGGGTCCCAAAGAGAAAGCATTGGCAGGCGTTTCTACGCGGGGCCAATCTCCCCCACGTCCGCTCAGTTTAGCTCTCCGAGCAGCTTTGGCAGTCGGGGCAGTAGAAACCTAGGACTCAGACTCTGACCACGCCCACTCCTCACGGCCCACCCATGATCCAAAATCCCATTGGTCACCCGCCTCAGGGCACACAGGCGATTCCCGCCCCCGTGCCCTAATTGGTGAGGGTAACTGCCGCTCCCAGCGTGCCAGAGCAGGGCTCTCCCTCGGTCCACCGGCACCACCTGTTGCCCTTAAGTTAGAAAACAAGGCACTCTCCCAGGGAGCCGAGCGGCCCCTGCAGGGTAAGGGGAGCCCCGGACGGTCAGGTCGCCGCCGGCTCCGCCCGCTCTGGCGCACCTGCAGCGCGGCCGACGGACGCGGAGCCGCGACTCCCACATCCGGGACCCGCAGTCACCGCTAGCGTATTAACCCTTTGTCCACTGGCCGGCGGGTGCCTACTGTGGGCGCGCCGGCCCCTCAGGCGGGAAAGATCCAACCTGCGGGCCCCGCCAGGGCAGGCCCACCCTCCCCGCAGCAGGATCCCGTCACCTCGCCCTTCCGCACTCCGCCAGCTCTTCTCCCTCGGCAGGGCGTGGCCACCCCAGCCTCCAGCCCCATTGCGGCTCACCTGACAAACCGTCCTTCCTTCGTCCGTACTCAACGTCTCCCTCAGCCGCTTGGGAGGCGCGCTGATACCTGTCCGCGGGCACCGGAGAGGCCTGGGCGGTGAAAGGGGGCGAGGCGCGCACCCAGGGGTGCCGGGCGGGCGCCGTGAGCCAGGCTGCCCTAACGGTGCTCGCCCGGCAGCGCCCCGCGCCTGCCGCGGCCCCGCCCCCTTCCCGCGCGTCGCCGGGGCGCGGACCAGTGGGGGGCGCGCAGGAGCCGGGTCTCCTAGCAACGCCAAAACAGGGTCACGTTCGAACCCGTTTGGCGCTGGCGGCTTGGTAGATGGGGTGGGGTTTCCGGCGTCCGCCGGGAAACAGTTGCTCCCGGGAGCGCTTTCTGGCGCTCCCGGCTAGCTTCGAGCAGACGCCGCCCTGCACCGCCTTTCCTCAGGACACCGTAGGGCGTCCTCGGGGCAGCGGCCACGTGACGCAAGGTCAGGGATTCCAGAGGACACTGGACGGGCTGTCCCCTTGCCCCTTTATATTACGAGGTGACATGGAGGTACCTCAGAAGTTGCTCTGAGCAGCTGGGCCGGCTGGACTGGTAACGCACGTTCCTTTTGTAAAGCAAATGAACTCTGTCTCCCACGTGATTCTAGCAACGTCTCAGAGAGCTGGCGACTGGTAGAAATATCCCAGTATTTTCACAGATGAGGAAATACACTCTGAAAGATTAAGTGGATGTTTCTAATGATCCAGGGAAAATTAGTGATGGTCCTGGAACTAATAATCTAAGACTGCTAGTCATTAAATGCCTAATGCTTTCCATTGGATGATTCTGACTAAGTGTAATTTTGTCCTGATCCAGAAATTCGCAAATATTTATTGAACACCTAATAGACAGTAGGCACAATTCTGTGTGCTTGGTGATAGAATGGTGAGTGAACAAAACACCATCTTTGCTCTCGTGGAATATTGGCGTCTTTATAGGAGAAAAGAAAGTAACCAGATTGTCAAATGGATAAACTTATAAAATGTGATTAGTGATAATTTAAGGGTGCTTATGACAACATAGAAGAAGAGTACTGAGTTACAGTTCTGGGAAAGCGTCAATGAACAAACATCTTTTTGGTGGAGGCCGTAAGAGATTGTAACTTGGAAGAATCTATGTGATGTACTTCTTTAAAAATGTACTTTTTTTCTTTTTAAATGTGGATTGGAGTTACGTCAAGAAATATTCTGATTTTTCTTAAGATCACTATTGCCAGCGATATTTGTGTCCATCATGACTAGTATAGGAACGTAGGGACTTGTACTGGATGTTTAAAATAGCTGACAAAACCTAAGGACTAAACACAATGCATAGTTTCAAGACAGCAAAACAAATTTTGAGTAAGAGCTAGGAGAAATCTCAAATGGCATATTATATTAAGTTACTTATAAAATCTAGTATTGTTAGGTGGATGTTGAGGGATTCTGGGTCTCCTAGGGATGGAAATGGGCCCCATCTGGGTACCACCCCACCTTAATCCTGTCCTGAGTGACTGTCATACCTGGAGAAGGAGGGAATACCCTATTAATCTGCCAGTCAGAACTTAGAGTGCCAACTGTATAAGAATGCAGAGGACCCTCTAGCCCACTGGCCGAGCAACATATGTATGATAGAGTCTGGAAAGTGACCTAGAACAATCAGCTTTCAGAGAGGCTCATGGGAGATCAGCATGCATAGTAAGACTCAGGTCATATAACTCCTAACCGTCCAATCAAAATGGTTCCATGGTGACGTCCGAGTCACGAGGGAGGTCCCAGTCCTGACACTATAAAACAAGACCCAGACCATAACCAAGCCTTTCTTTGGCTCTTCCTTTGCTGCGACAGAGGTCCAGTCATTATCTGTGGCATGTGTATCTAGCTCTGTAAGCCTGTGTCTTACTTTCTTGCTCTATAATCCTATCTTTCTGTCCTCAGTAAACCTAATTTTCATGCTTGCCTTATTTTGGTGTGTCTGGTTATTCTTCAGCCATGAGCACGCCAAGAACTGACATTTCAGACCCTAAAACCCACTAGTATAAACTAAGAGTTGCCTTAGTTATAATTGTGGAATCTTATTAGCCATTTATAGTAATCAGCAAGTGAGTGATAAAGGGCTTAATGCAATAACTAATCTACTTTTCTTGGAAATTTAACAGGGATTCTTTACTAAACTGGAATAACTTACAAATTCTCTTTAAATCAATAATTTAGAATAAGAAAATTCCATGGCAGGCCTCTATTTACAATAACTTTGAAATCAAGTAGGCCCTTCCAGTATTCTTTGCAATGATGCATTTCCACACAGTCTTCCCTGGAGCAAAAAGAGAAAAAAGAAAAACATTGAGCTCTTTCAGTCTTGAAGAATCACTGAATTGCACTTTAATGTTACACCCTAGATTTTTTAGTTACAGTGGTGGTTGGCAAACTACAGCCTGTGGGTCAAATTCAGGAGATAAGAATTTTTTTTTTTTTTTATGAGACAGAGTCTCACTCATTTGCCCAGGGTAGAGTGCAGTGCCTCATCACAGCTCACCCCAACCTCAAACTCCTGACCCGAAGGGATCCTCCCGCCTCAGCCTCCCAGAGTGCTAGGATTACAGGCATGAGCCACCATGCTGGCTGAGAATGCTTTTTAGGTGTTTAAAGGACTGCAAGAGAATGGATAATAAAATATGCAATAGAGACTATCTGTGCCTGACAGAGCTTAAAATATTTGTTCTCTGCCTGTATAGAAAAATGGTAGCCTGTTCTATAAATAAAACTATATGAAAACAGCAAAAAATGAGATAAAAAGTGATGAAATTTATGGAACACATCCACTTGGTTGCACAGTCTTTCTATAGAAGGCCCATTCAGATATTTTAATTATATATTATGCCAGATAGGAAAAGGTTCCCTTTAGGTTATAGCTCATAAACTGTGCAGCAGTGCCCTGGGATGCCTCAGGGAATTCCTAGGGATTCTGTAGAATAGTTTAACTTTTTGAGGAAAACACAGTGACATCTGTTGGACCACGTTAGCAACTATAGCTGTTAAGTTGTTTGGCTCTATCTACTTAATAAATGGAACTTTTGAGTATTTCTTTGGGCATGAGGCACCAGAAAAAATTACTGAGACATGAGGGATTCTGCGAACCTCTGCCTTTAGTTATAATTTTCCAAACTTGTCTAATAATGAGAATCACCTGGTAGTGCTTATATATCTATAGATTCCTGGTTCCTATTCCAGACCTCCCAAATCAAAATCATCAAAAGAAGGGACAGTGACATACATTTTAAGTAAGTATTCCAGGTAATTAATGATTAGACATTCAAAGGAATATCAGTCATAAGAAATGGATTTCTTCTTTCAAATAACTATTAATACAAATGTCTAATTTCTCTTGTTTCCCTTTTTGCATTAAATACTAGGACTCAGATCAAATCTGGTGCCTGTAGCATTCTTTCTCTCTTCCATAATCTGATTTTTTATGATGCATATGAGTTAAGCATGCACATACTGAAATTAATGTGTCCTTTCTGACTTTTGCCACTCCACATATATATGGTTACATGTTTATATTTGTTTGAGGATACTTCACTTCATTTGTTTAATGCATATTTATTAGAATTTTCCACGTTGAAGGTCTGGGTAATCAGAAGACATGGTCTCTGGTTGAAGGAACTAGTCTAGTGGAGGTGCTAGACATGTAGACAGAGCACACAATTCCTTTGATATTCAATAGGGCTTCTGAATAGTAAAATAAAAGTTATTATCGTGTAATTCTAGCACTCTGAGAGGCCCAGGCAGGAGGATCGCTTGAGGTCCTCAGTTCAAGACCAACCTGATCAAGAGCAAAACCCTGTCTCTACCAAAAATAAAAAAATTAGCCAGGCATGGTGGTACCCGCTGTAGTTGTAGCTACTCCAGATGTTGAGGCAGGAGGATCACTTGAGCACCAGGAGTTTGAGGTTACAGTGAACTATGATGACACCACTACACTCTACCCTGGGATAACAGAGTGAGACTCTGTGTCACCAAAAAAAAAAAAAAAGTTATTATCAAGTCCTATGCTTGTACAGATTTTGACAAATTCAGGATAGCTTAACAGAAATAACATTTTGAGCTGGATATTAAGAGAACTTATGACCAGACAAAGGGTGGGAGAGCAGAATTGCAGGTAGAAGCGAGAGTATGCAAAACATGGTGACACAAAATTATGAGATGTTCAAGCAAATCCAAAAGAGGAGATTCTAATTTCACATGAAAAGAAAGGATGTTCTAGAAAAAGGATATTTTCCTGAGATCCAAACGATAGAAGAAAATTGGATACATTTTGTGTTTCTGAAGAATTATATCAATATCATTCATACTCATGGAATTTATTTATGCTTCAGAACCCTATAGTCAGAAAATTTTATTGAGCTAGGCTCCATTTCCAACTGCCTCCTGAATTCTTGTACCTAATACCTGTAGGGGCTAAGGGAAAAAACTTGTCCTTTCAGCCTCTGAAGTTTCAATGAAAATTCAACTCACAAAAAGCAGTTTAATTGGAGAAAAGACATATTTTGTTAACGTGCATATGGAGGTGGGGGCAGAACCACAGAGTGATTACCCCAACCCCTCAATGGAGTGCAGAAGTTTATATACCGTCTTGATGTCACAGAAAGCATGGGGACTCAGAGCATGGCTCAAAACAGTTTATGGTGGTAAATCAGGTTATAGTGGCAAGACAGATCATAGGAGAGGGAAAAGAGGAGGCCTGGCCAGCAAACATCGTCTTGTCATGTAAATGGAACCTCCCAGGTAGCAGCCCTCAAAGAGAATAGATAGTAGGTATTTCTTTCTGACCTTTAAAGATGTCAGATTCTCAGTTAATCTTTCCTAGTGCCAAACAAGGGAAGGTCTGCAACATGGATGCAAATTCTCTACAAATGCAAATCTCCCCTACAAAAGGCAGCTTTGCAGGGCTACTTCTGTTTGCTGGCTCTCTGAACAGCCATCTCGAAATACATAACGGAAGTATATTTTGAGATAAAATACTTGGATTGCCTTCATAACCACCTTGTTCAAAACTTAATTATCATCTGTCTTAGTCCATTTGGGCTGCTACAACAAAATACCATAAACTAGGTGGCTTAGAAACAACAGAAATTTATTTCTCAGTTTTGGAGGCTGGAAAGTTCAAGATCAAGGCACTGGCAGATTCAGTATCTGGTGAGAGCCCCTTTCCTCATAGACAACACTTACTTCCTTCGTCCTCAAAAGACGGAAGGGGCAAGGGGAGTCTTTCATGCCTTTTTTATGAGGGTACTAATCCCTTTCATCAGGGCTCCACCCCAATGACCTACTAAACTCCTAAAGGCCCCACCTCTTCATACAGTCACCTTGGGAATTAGGATTTCAATATGCAGACTTTGGGGGTTACCTTTGTTTTCTGCTGCTTGTAACAGAACACCTGAAACTGGATAATTTATAAAGAAAATGAATTGATTTCTCACAGTTATGGAGGTTGAGAAGTCCAAGGTCTAGGGGCCACATCTGGTGAGAACCTTCTTGCTGGTGGAGACTCTCTAGAGAGTCCCAAGGTGGCACAGGGTGTCACATGATGAGGGGGCCGAGTATGCCAAAATTCTGTGCTCAAGTCTCTTTTCCTCTTCTTGTAAAGCAACCAGTTCTACTTCCATAATAACTTGTTAACCTATTGTCAACAGAAAAGAAGCCAAATTCTGTAAAATAATTTTAAGCTATTTATTTTGAGCCAAGTTTGAGGACCATGACCTGGAGCCATGCCCAAGAGGCCTTGAGCAAGTGGACTTGCTGTGGTTGGGTTACTGTTTGGTTTTATACATTTCAGGGAGACAGGGATTACAGGTAAAGTTATGAATCAGTGCATGGAAGGCATACATTGGTTTGGCCCGAAAAGGTGGACCATCTCACAGAGGGGGCTTGTAGGTTATAGGTGGGTTTACAAATTCTTTGACTTGTAATTGGCTAAAAATATGAAGCTTTGTCTAAAGGCTTGAGATGTTTTCAGATAAGGAATTCTGTTAATCAAAAACAAGCCACCGGGCAATATTTGTTGTGTAAATTGAAGACCTGCAGGTTTGTCTTGCATTTCCTTAGACCTGTTAATGAGTTACAAAGAATATCTCCAAGAAGGGAAAGGGCATGATGAGACATGTCTGACCTCTCTCCTCAAGACACAGTTTAGTTTTAGGATATCCCCTGGTCCAAGAGGGGATCCATTCAGTCAGACACCAGACACGGCAGATGGAGGTGGGAGGGGGGCTTAAGATTTTTAGTTCACACCATTAACCCTTTAATCCACTAATCCATGATCCAATCACCTATTAAAGGCCCCACTGTTAGGTGTACAGCTAAGGACCTCAGGCCCCTCCTGGGGACAAGGCAGGAGACAGCCACACCTGCTGGAGGAGGGAACACCCCAGAACTCTGCCAATCAGAACTTAGCGTGCCAACTGCAAAAGAATGCAGAGGACTCTCTAGCCTCTAAGCCAGTGGCGTAAGTACAACAGAGTCTGGAAAAGTGACCTAAACAACTGACTTTCAGAGAGGCCCATGAGAGAGCCACACGTGTAGTAAGACTCCGATCACATAACTCCCAGCTGTCCAATCAAAGTGTTTCCAAGATGACACCTGCACCATGGGGAGGGTCTTTATCTCCTTATTCGGACACTATAAAACAACACCCTACCGTAACCAAGGTCTCTTTTTGCTACGATAAGGAGTCCGGTGGTCATCTGTGGCATATGTATCTTGCTCTCATGCTGTAAACCTGTATCTTGCTCTTGCTCTGTAATCCTATCTTTCTCTCCTCAACAAACCTCATTTTCGTGCTTACCTTGCTTTCAGTGTCTCTGGTCATTCTTCGACCGACATTTCAGACTCTGACCAACACCACCTCTCAATATTGCCACACTGGGGATTAAGTTTCAACATGAGTTTTGGAGGGGGTATTCAGACCATATCAGGGGGGCATAAACATTTAGTCCATCGTATCATTTTATTAATATTATAATCCCCGCTAAAACATGGCCTTCCACTTTTAGTCCTTGTTTTGGTTGATGGTAATTTATTCAGTAGTCTCAAGTAGAAATCTCAGAGCCATTTAAAAAATTCTCCTGTGTCCCACTTATGATTAGCTACCAATCTCCCTTTAATCCAGTTTTTCTTTCCATTCCCATTTCTGCTACTTACATCTGGTTCTCATGATCTCTCACCTAAACCTGATTTACCTCCTGATTTTTCAGCTAACAAGCAGTGGAGCAGGAATTTTTTTCTCTGTATCTGGCTTCAGAGTCTGTTCTCTTATCCACTATACAGAGTCCACATTTAGGTTAATTCACTTTGATTCACAACAGCATAAAGCAAGGATATAATTTTTGACAAGACTCTAGAAAGAGGATGTCAAGAATGGGTCCTGGATAAGAATTTCTGGGGCACACTTATAACTTTCATTCAAGCAGTACAAAAGCAGTCCATGTAACCAAAATATTTGTACCCCCATAATATTCTGAGATAAATAAAAAAGTAATTGATTTAATTAAATATTATGCTATTAAAAAAAGGAAAGAAATAATCGCTCCAACTTCAGTTCCACCTGAGGGCAAATGACTGCTTGGCTGTATCTGCCCAGCCTAAAACCTTATTTCTCAGGCGACACTGTGTGTTTGTTAGATACCAGAAATAGATACTAAAATATTCTACAGAAGTTTTAAGTTAAACTTCCAATCATTTGAACTTCAAATGTCTTTGTATTTAAGGCTTCATAATAATATCAAAATATTATTTCATTTGTATACTCAAAGTACTACTCCTATTTTTCACTCATGTAATGGTGATTAAATTGTACTCTATTGATTATATGTTATAACACCTAGTTTATCCTTCTTCCTCAATGTACTATCTGAGTATTAACATATTAAGTGTTCTGCATATTTAATTATAAAATAACCGAGTTATTTATTCAGCTATAATCTATTATGGGTGGGAAGTATATAATCTGCTTGATGATTTGTTTAATAAATGTATTTGTCTTTTAAAAAAAAATTCCTGAAATCCACAAGTGCGAGTCCTCCTCCTGATAGGCCTGAAGGCAGCTTCAAGGCCTATCTCCACCCAGTTCCAAGTCACAGAACAGTTTGTTCCTTCCTCTGGCAGGGCCTTCCTAGGCCTCTCCACACCTGAGTCCAGGCCCAGCTGCCAGCAAGCCCAGTGGTAGAAAGGCGTCATTGCACACCACACTCAAGGCTGACTTTCTATGTCCCTATTTCCTGGCTTTGGACCTGCCTCTTGCTGGGAAAACTGATACTGAGAACATCTAGTCCAGTAAGGCCTCAATAGTGCTACACATCAGAACAGATAAATCTTGATTCTTTTCACTTCTAACTAATATTTGTATTATATTTTATTTCAACATTCAAGTTCTGTCCAGACCTTTATGCATTTCTATCTTCTGTCATGAACGTCTTAATCCCTTTGTCACAGGTTTTCATGAGCTCAGACCTGAGGCTCGGGCCTTAAGTCTTTATCTATCCTTTCTCTTTAGGTAATCTCATCCAATATCAGGGATTTAAACACCGTGTATTCTCTCAAATTTGTCTCCAGCCTGGACCTCTTTTTTTTTTTTTTTTTTGAGACAGAGTCTCACATTCTTGCCCTGGCTAGAGTGAGTGCCGTGGCGTCAGCCTAGCTCACAGCAACTTCAGACTCCTGGGCTCAAACGATCCTACTGCCTCAGCCTCCCGAGTAGCTGGGACTACAGACATGTGCCACCATGCCTGGCTTATTTTTTCTATATATTTTTAGCTGTCCAATTAATTTCTTTTTATTTTTGGTAGAGACGGGGTCTCGCTCTTGCTCAGGCTGGTCTTGAACTCCTGAGCTCAAACAATCCGCCCACCTCGGCCTGCCAGAGAGCTAGGATTACAGGTGTGAGCCACCGCGCCCGGCCTGGACCTCTTTCTTGAACTCCGCAACTGAATGGCAGATAAGCATCTCAAATAACCTCTAAACTTGCTCCTCAGACTCAGTATTTTTCATTCATTGGAAACCAATTTATCTTCTTGTTCAGAGCAAGGAATCATCTTCATGCATCACACGTAATCCATCAGCAAGTCTTGTTGACACTTATATCCACATCTGACCACTTGTCACCACCCCCACTGCTGACTCTCTAGTTCATGCCCATCATGAGAGTCCCTGGGCCTCTCATGTGGTCTGTCTGCTGCTGAGGGGATGTTCTTCCCCCAGCCTCAAATGTCACCTCCTTATAGAGGTCTTCCCTGAACACTTCATCTATGCTATCTGCCTTGCCCTCTTCTCTCTACAGTGACTCTCTGTTCCTTACTCTGCTTTTTTTTTTTTTTTCTTTCTAGCACGTCACTGCCTGGCATGATTTGTATGTATTTATTGTGTGCCCTCACTAACTGTCTCCCTCTTCTTTCCCATTTTAAGTCCCAGGAAGCAAGGATAATGTCAATCTTGTGTGCTACTCTATCCCCAGTATCTATAGCAATACCTGGAACACAGCAAGAAAGTAGATTTTTTAAGTGAATGCTTACTACCCTAAGAATAACTGCTGGAACAAGAATCCACAGACTGCCACAAAACAAGTGATAGTTTTAAAGACAAAATTCTATGCAGATTAAAAAAACAAAAACAACTGAATTATACCTGTTTATTCTTAAATAGGCAACAAATCCTGTAGAAACAGCTTTAGATGCACCATTATTACAAAAATAGAATGCCTAGCTTCTCCATGTAAAATATCTGCATTACGTTTAACAGTTATTTCACTATTCCTAAGAGAATAGTCAGGTACTTGCTAAGTAACTAATGGACCCATTCAAGTGGTTTTTTTGAATCCCAAGAGCAGGAGGCCCCAAAAGAGTGTTTAGACCTTTACAACTTTTGAGGCAAAAACTAATTATAATTTTGAGAAAAATAATCTTCCTCTACCTTCAAACCATCAGTGTTTCAAATATTTTAGCTCAAATTTCAGCCAGGTGTTTCTATTTTAAGCATTTATTATTTTTTTATTTTTAACCCAGTATTTGCTTATTTGTTTTATTATTAGTGGTCATCCTGTGGTGGGAGTGGGGGAATGATTATCAGAGTGTCTATGGTTAACACAATCACACAGTTCCTCTTGGATAAGAAGTGAAAAAAAATCACCATCAATCAGGGATGGGCAGAAATTTCCCTTTTCAATTCCGCAAAATGTATCTCTTATACATTTATCTGTCTAGAATCTAGATAAAGCAAAATAACTCTTAATGTTGAGGGTTCATATGTGCCTGATACAAAATATGTAACAATCACTCTTCAAATGATTCAACCGTATATAACTGCAAGTGCTCCCTCCTTTGTCAAACACAGAATAAATGAATTAGATAACCAATTTCAAATTCGCTAATCTAAACCAACGTCTATATACTTAGTGAGGGATGTTTAGCTTTTACTCAAAAGAGAACTTATATCGTAGCACTTTTGGATGTTTTAATAAAGACAAAACAACATTTTTGCATCTAATGAAACTGTACATAGTAGAAATATTGCCTGAGATATTCCTTCATTATTAAATGATTCCTAACAATTTAAGGCATCTTTAAATAAGCTCTGTCAATAGACATAAAACAAACAATAGGTTAGTTCTCTTTGCAAGGAGCTACCTACTAAGTAATTTTATTAGGATAATTTAGAAAGACTATGGCCTAAGATTCTGAGGAAAATAATGAGAAAAGAAGGTTTTGTTACATTTCTCTTAAACTCATTTATTAATTCACTTGCTTAAAAACAAATTCCACAAACACGTTATAAAGCAGTAGACAAGTACTGAAGCAGACACTTGGGCAGCTAAAACTTGATCATCGCTCTAATGAACGTGTGCATATGTGTGTGTGTGTGAAAGAGAGAGAGAGAGATCGTGTGCATGATCTCCCAGAGAGTATGGAAAAAACTAATTAAGAGTTAATGAAACAATGAATCTAGATATCACTGAAGGAATAACAGACTAACTTTTGGTGTCAAAAGAAAATCACTATAAATTCCTCTCCCGCCACTCTCTACCCCCATCATAAAGGGAAATTAATGTTTCAGCAAGATGCAGCATGTTTATACTATGGACTTGCATATTCCCCAGATAGTTCCATGTCTCCCTGAAGTTGTAATATCCCAATCTGTAGACCTTTGATTATGATTTCTTGCCTTACTTTCTAACCTAACTTGCATCACTCTCTTTTTCCCACTCCCCCGCCCTCATTCCTGTCCTCCATCCACTGGAAAAATGTCTCCTTCTATAAGCATTCCGTAGCATACCATGCTAATTCACATCTTTATACTTTCTCATATCATGTCCGTAATGTTCCATATTCATCCCCTCTGCAGCCCTACACTGAACCTTATCCACCTTGAGATCTGTTTATCATTGAATATGAGGTTCTAGAACCTGTACCTTGATGAGGCTTCTTTGACTTTCCCAGCCAGAATAATTTACTGCTTCCTTGTGCCACTTCTGCTTCACATACACCCCTCTACTATAAGCACTGGCCATTCTGAAATTCCTCTGTTGTCATGTCAAATTCCCCTGCTAGACTCTGTGATCTTATTTTAAAGAAAGACTTTATCTGAGGTATTCCAAGAATGGAAAGACAAGCACCACATGTACTCACCATAAAATTGGTATTAACTGATCAAAACATAAGTGCACATATAAGAATAACATCTACTGGATGTCGGGCAGGGCGGAGGGGGGAGAGGGGAGGGGAAGGAGGGGGAAGGGGACGGGTATATGCATACATAAAGAGTGCAATGTGCACCACCCGAAGGATGGACATATTTGAAACTCAGACTTGGGAGGAGGGGGCAAGGGCAACATACGTGACCTAAACATCTGTACCCCCATAATATGCTGAAATAAAAAAAAAAAAAAAGAAAGACTTTATCTAAAGCCAAGGAACCTCCTGGGTGGAAAAGGAATTTAAAATTCTACCTGTTGGATCTTTTCTTCTAGATTGTGATGGTCTCAAGCAAGCTCTACAGCAGGAAAGAGACCCAAGTTGGAACTTCCGTAAGAGAAGGGGGGCCTGGGCTGGTGATGTGGACTTAACATCAGAGATTTGGACAGAGATGGGAGGAAGGCCTAGTTCTGGTAACACTGTAGATGAATCCAAAAGTCCCTCCTCACTCTGTGTTTTAGCATGGTGGACTTACTCTTCCTTTTGTCAGAACTACTGCAGCCTCTGCAGAGGTCCTTGTCAATAGTGCCTATGACAGTAAGACCTGTTTGGAACAGCAATGCTGTGGTACAGACTGAAACAATCAGTAGCGGCTGAACAACAGAGGCTGCAGGAGACTAGTTATATTACTGTGTACTTTTATCATCCCAAGCATTTGAAAGCAGGATTGGCTTTCTAAATTAAGTTCTTATGGTTATTGGATCATTCAGTGAGAAAGGAGAGGCCTCAAGAGAAAAATGCTGGTGTCCTGCTAACCTAATATTTGATCCTGAGGTGGTTTATTTTGATAAAATGAGTGGTGACTTCCCTAAACCGCAGGCTCATGAGGTTGAGCTCCACCCATGCCAGTCACGTCATGAATATACGTCACAGATTTTTTTTTTCCATTTAAAGACTGGCAGGCCAAGATCTGTGTTTTATGGAGATTACACTGGCAAAAAATGAGCAAAAACAGAGGGAAAAGGAGTAGTTAGAAGGTAGAAGGCTTGGTAAGACTTCTGGCTAGAGGTAATGGAAGTGCTAAATGATGGTAATCCAGAGGAAATACATCGAAGGGAAAATAAGACTTTAATAATTGGGAGAGAAAATTGACAGGTCCTGGAAATTTATTAGATGTATGATGCAAGGGAGGCGTCATAACGTTCTTAGGTGTTTAGTCAGAATGACTGTAAAGATATTGAAACCATTAACAAAAATAGGAATCACAAAGGCAGAATCAATAAGAGAGAGAAGAGATGACTCTGGACTAGATATAGGTCTGAAGTGGTAGTGACATAACTGTACACTTCCAGATCAGTCTAACACAGTGGTTTTCATAACTGGTCCGTTATTAGAATCACCTCATGAGGTGATTTTTTTAGGTTGATTTTTTTAATGCAGCCATTTTTGGGAGAGCTGGAATCTTTAAACTACAAGGTAGATATACCGTGACTGATTAAGCAGGTAATATTTGGATTTACTAACACTCTGTCAACTGCTATTGCTTCTAATGCTGTCATGAGCAGAATGTAGCAGAGAAACGATTGGAAACTATCAGCAGGTATTAAAATAAAAGCTGTTTTCTTGGCAACATGGCTGTATTGTACCACCTGTCAATGATTTATAAAAGTGGTAAGTTGTGTATAAGAATTTCAGTGCTAATGAGAGTTCTGGTAGGGGAGAAGAAGGACAATAATAGACAAACCTATATGAAATCAAAGCAGAATTTGCTTGATTTTGTATCTGTTTTATACCCATACTCATTTTTTTAAAAAAAATATGGGAACAATTACTTTTCTATATGACTAAAACTTTATAGCTTCCAACTTTCTTTTTATTTTTCACCAAAATTTTTGATTAAATTGCACACTCCATGAAAATTCAAGATTTCTTAGGGCTGTAACTCTTACGTGATGATCAAAAGATTTTACAGTTTCCCATTCAGACCTACTGAATCAAACTATCTAGGGGTAAGGTCTTTGGAAACTAACGGAACAAAAATAGCTGGAAATCAATGACTGAAATTCAGGACAGAAGTTGGTGCAGAATAAATTTCCACAGTCATGGCATAGATGGAGGGTAGGTGATATTACTAGAGAAGAGGGGAGACGGAAAGTTGGAGAAAAACCTGTATTTTCATGTTCATAGAATTTTGTAAAAGCACATGGCTTTATACAGTTTTTTAACTGTTAGGAGGGCATCAGAAGAGATGGTGCCAAGGGTGAGTATGTTGGCTCTGGCAGGGGAGACTGCTTCTCTACTATGCACACAGTCCAGGCCAGTATGTATTGGTATTGTGATCTTTGCGTGCAGAACTGAGAGAGGGCTTGGGTGGAGGCTGAGGAAGGAGGAATTGCTACTGTTCAGGTATGTTGATATCAGAACTGCTACCTGGCTGATATGTGGGTCTTACTTTCATTTGTAGTGAATGTAGGCTATGTTTGGAACAGAAGGCTATGCCGTGAAAGTAGAACAAGGTTTCAGAGAAGATCTGAGATACGAGTGCTAAGTTCGCCCTCTTGTACATAATCAAAGGAAGAATCAAACGGCTTTAGTTCTCATAGGTTCTACCACTAATTCCCAAACCTGGCAATTGATAGACATTTAGAAAATAGTTGTAGAATGAATAAATGAATAAATAAAGCGTGCCTTAGAAGCTTTGTGCCCTATTTTTCTCACTGGGTTGTTTTGGGGACATAACATCAATAATTGGTAGATAAAATAGTACTTGACTGAGATGTGATTACTTTTATTTATTTATTTTTTTTAGCTTCCTGAAGGTCAGAGAACATAACTAAACAGCATTTTCGTCATAAGCAATTAGGATTTAAGCATTACTCTAAGCTACCAAATTTTTCTGGTGTGAAACAGGTAAACTGAACAAAGACACAGCATAATTTCTGACTATCTAATGAAGAGACAGATAAAATTGTTGGTTATTTGCAAGTAATTTAATGCACAACCTGAGACTTAAATTTGATATTAAATTTGATGATTTGTTAAGTCATTGTATTTCTATAAAAATCAATATATGTTAAATAAATGAAGAGCAGTTAGAGTTATTTAAAAATAAGTTCTCTACATTTATCGATTATTCTCAAAACTGCCCCATAAAGAAGAACAAGATATGTGATTTATCCTTATTTTATAATAAAGAAATTAAGGCTGAGTTGGATTAAGGGAGTTCCTTGCCAAAGGTTACTAAATTAGTAATTTTTGAATCTTCACTTGGCTTACTCCAAGTAAAAGCCCCATCTGTGGCCACATGCTGACTCTTTGGGATATGGAGTACAGGGTAACATGCCACGAGCCAATCCAGCAAGGAGAGAAGAAGGTTCTTTCAAAAAGTTTCAACTGGCCGGGCGCGGTGGCTCATGTCTGTAATCCCAGCACTCTGGGAGGCCCAGGCGGGCGGATCATTTGAGCTCAGGAGTTTGAGACCAGCCTGAGCAAGAGCGAGACTCTGTCTCTACCAAAAATAGAAAGAAACTAATTGGATAGCTAAAAATATATAGAAAAAATTAGCCGGGCATGGTGGCAAAGAAAATGTTAAGAATTTAGAAAAATGTTAAGAAATCTAGAAAAATGTTAAGAATTT
>CAUYSK010125528.1:0-12195 GCA_963575035.1 Avahi laniger
TTCATGGGGATCAAGCACGCCAGTCTGTTATCAGCTTTTGATGAAGGTGCGCTGTGTTTCTATTTGAAGTGGAATTTGTGGATAGTTGCATAGCTCAACAGTATTTTTAAATCCTGTCTTCTTAGCAGCCCAGCATGTCAAAGAAGATCAAGAGAATGCTGAAGGAAGAAAACAGATTTTTCAATGAGGATTGGGAATTGCAATATTATCTTGTTTCTGCTAAAGATAAGATGATTTGCTTGCTTTGTGATACTGCAATGTCAACATTAAAGAAATTCAGTGTTCATCAGCATTATAATACTCATAAGGACCACAAATATTTTAAATTAGGGGACAAGGCACAGAAGGTTGTATTGCAGAATTAAAAAATGAAAAGCAAAAGCAATGACAATTCTTTCAAGCAGCAATAAGACGTGGAAATAATGCCCCTGAAACAACTTATAAAGTAGCTTATATACTTGGGAAAAAAGGAAAGCCATTTGGTGATGTAGAAATTGTGAAAAAATGTATCGTCAAAGCTGTATAACAGAGTAGTCTCCCCTGCTCCCATAGATATGGAAGGGAAATACTGACAGTGGGGAATATGTAACAGAGGGAATGGCCTGAAAAAAATGGCAAAAATATTTTCTGTCCCTTTAAAACATTTCCCACTCCTTTTGAGAACTAAAACCTGCATCCCTGCCTTGGGCCAGGAGTTGTTCTTTGTGCTACAGGAGATGGCTCAACCCAGACCTGGCATGAATTATCAACTGTAGTTGAACAGCAATTGCCTGAAACTGAGAACCCACCCTTTAAAAGCTCTGTATTTCTGCTTATTATGAGGATGATGGCATTTTCAGACAGTAGTCTCCATCTTCCTCCTTTGCCGGCAAAGTAATATATTTCTCTTTCCTTCTCCTCGAACTATTCATCTTTGTTCTTCTGATGCAGCACTAGGGACAAGTGCCAAGTGCTGAGTTTTCAGTAACAGTTGTAGGATGCTTCCATCCTAATAACATTTCAAAGTGCAAACAATTGTCTCTTTCCAGGAGAACCATAACTGATTGGTAGCATGAATTAGCTTTCGACTTAACAGAACAACTTCATGTAATTCTTCAAAAGGAAAAAAGACATTATTCAATTGTTCCGGATGAATCAACTGATACTACTGACTCAGCACACGTTTTATACTTCATTTGGGTCATAACAGAAGGTTGTCTTTGCCATGAAGAGTTACTCACTATGAGCACTCTTGCAAACAGAACACAGGGGGTAGATATCTTCAATAAATTTGAAGATAAATGTTTTGAAGTTGGACTGAATTTGGTAAATTTAGTGAATGTATGTACAGACGGTGCATCTTCCATGACAAGAAAACGTGAAGGGTTTATTGCACAGATAAAAAAGTATTAACACTTCCAGATGCTCTCTTTTCATTGTATCTTACATCAGCAAAACCTCTGTGCTAAAGCCACTATTTTCAGTGACACTTTGTAACAAGTTATAAGCATTGCTAACTATATTCCTGCAAATGTAACACAATGTAACATGCTAAAGTTGAATGATGAGGTTTTCAGTGAAGATTTGCCATGTCTTTCTAAGGTGCATTGGCTATCACAGGGACAGTAGTTAGCCAAAATTTTATCTCTGTGAAAACAGTTAAATTTTATGAACAGAATCAACAACGTGAATTATTGAAAGAAGATTTCTATAGGAATGCACCATTTCTGTGTGATATCATGTCAAATGAAAATGACTTGAATATTTCTTTGCAAGGTAAATCTAAGTCTATATGTGATATGTGGCAAAAAATCCAAGCATTTAAAAAAAAACTTTTTTTTTCCCAAAACTCTCCTTCTTGAAAAGGAAATTTTGGATGAACATGTCCCCCAGTTAGGAAAGGTCATTGATGAGCAGGATGATATATGTGAATAATTTGAAGAATATGCAGCTATTATAGACCTATTAATTGGAGAATACAATGAAAAGTTCACTGACTTTGAGAATCATGACATCACACTCAAATTAGCATTTCAGCCTCACCTACTTGATATCACTAAGCCTAAAGAACTACAGATGGAATTAATTGATCGTGTTCTCAGTAGATGACATTTTAAAGTCATTATTTGATGCTAAGAAAGATCCAACTGAAATATGGAAAAATGCAGTAGACTACCCACGCCTTTGGCAACATGCCAGAAAAATGCTCTCTTGTTTTTCAAACACTTATCGGTGCAAATCTACATTCTCCTACCTAACCCAAATCAAGATGCCCTTAAGGTCACAAATGACTGATATCCATCTGGAGGATCAACTGAAATTGTAGACCTCCATTCTGCAACCAAATATTCAAGTGTTTTCCAATAAAAAGCAGACACAACAAAGTGATTTAAAAACTAGTTAACTTTAAAGTTAACAAATAGTTTTCATTTTTTGAAATTCTTAAGTACACTGTAGTTATATTTTTACAAAATAACATACATTTTAAGTATATCCAATTGAAGTTTCTTGAATGCAGTCTTATTTGATTACAGCTAAATTATTGTGGTTTTCCAACATGAAAAGCTTCCCCACTCCTGCACTAGGCGATAGGAATTTTTCAGCTTCATTATAATCTTATGAGATCACTGTTGTATATTTGGTCTGTCCTTGACTGTGTTATGTCTTGTATGACTGTAATGTAACTTTTGGATCTCCCAGCAACATCAACAGCATTATATTAAATCATATGTTGAAATTGCCAATTTAGGGATTTATTTTACTTCCAAAACTTATTTCTTAAAATGCTATTCCTAGGAGCAGCACAATGTTTTCTATGTATATGTATTAATGGTTATTTTCTTTGCAAGAATGACTCACTAGCAAGTCTGGAAGCACGCACTTATAACATGGCAAAAGTTAAAAGCATGACTGACAGATTAGATCTTAACTGCTTCTCTTTTATGCATTCCTCTCCTGCTTTCTAGAAATGTTTACCTAAACCTTTGACTCTGAATGTCAGCATTTTCTTTCTTTTGATTTAATGTCAGTGTATTCCTTTGAGTCATTAACATTACTATATTGATAATATTTTCTTTACATTATTTTGATGCCTTTGTCAAAAACAATTGACCATATATATGTGTGTCTATTCTGGATTCTATTTGTTCCATTGTCTGTATATATATTCTATATGTCTCTTTTCGCCAGGACGGAACTGTCTTGCTTATATAGCTTTATAATAAGCCTTGAAATCAGGTAGGATAAATCCTCCAATTTTTTCCTTCTTTTAAAAAACTGGTTTGGTTATTCTAGATTTTTTGAAATTCCATATGAATGTTAGAATCAGCTTGTCAACATCTACAAAACAGTCTGCTGAAATTTTCAGTGAGATTGGGTTGAATCTATATATGAACTTGGTGAAAATTCACATTTTAACAGTATTGAGCCTTGCAATTTATGAATGAGGTTGATCTGTTCATTAATTTAGGTCTTCCAAGTTAAAAAAAAATGCATCAGCATTTATAAGCATATAAAATATGCCCAACACAGTAATGGGTGCTTTATATACATCATATTAATTTAATTAAAATACATCATTCCGTATATTGGACAGATTATACATAAAAGGAAATGGGGTGGTGGAGAAGGTAAGTAACTCCCTAGTGGCCAGTAAGTAGCATAGGAAAGGAATTTGGGCTCTCATCTGTCTGACTCTAAAACCTACCTTTTCCTATTCACCGGTTAAGTGAGGGCCATCATTTATGACTGCAAACCTCTCGGAAGTTCAGATTGTTCCTGAACAATTAAGCATGCGAACTCTTACCATCATGATGACTTCAATGTTAGAGTAAGGAGACAGTGCTAAGTTGTGTGGAGGCATATGGGCACTGAAGATTAAATTACATTTTCCAAATTGCACTTGAGAATTGAGTGTGCCAATTATATCCTTTGGGTTTCTATCTTGTTCAAAGCACTTGGGATTCAGGTTAATGAACAACATAAAATTCTTGTACCTATTGCAAAAAATTTATTTCCATTTACAAATTATCCATGCAGACTGGTTTGGGATTTGAAAAAAGGTTTTGTAAAAGGTCTGACAGCTGTTGATTTAATTTTAGTAATACCTGTTAGGGAAATTCAGTGACCTTTACAAACTTACCCATGGCCAAAAAATAAAAACAGGAAAAAAAATTCAAAAAGTGATTATAATTAAAATTAACCAAAGTTCCTGATCCATTCCTGATAAAGAGTAAGCTCAGGTTTAATATTTAAAAATAATTTATGAAGAAAAGGGTCATGTTTCAAAGTCTACCTCAGGTATTTTCTATCAGCATTTCTTCCAAGAGCTTTCCAGGGCTTTCTGTCCTTGCACTCAGTCTAGAGAAGAGTCTAGACAACTGTGCACTCATTTCATAGCACTTGTCTGAAACTAGAAGGCCCGGGAAGGGTACGAGGTTCAGGCTTGAAATGTCTTAAACGTCATGATTTCACCTTGTATGCAAAATTCAGACTGGAAGGCTGCTGAGAGCACTCCCCCATGCTAGGATGCTAGGCGCCATACATCCATCGCCACGTTCACGCCCCACAACCATCTGAGAGGAATCGGCCGGGAGGGGGTGGCCCCTGGCCGATCTGAAGCCGGGAGCCCACGCACCAGGGGTGGTCCCTGAGCTAAGGCAGAAAACCCCAGCAGGGCGGTGCGGGTCGTTTATGGTGAAAGTGAGGGGCGCCATGGGGTGGGGGTGACAGAAGGGAAACAGCACCGGGATCCTTAGACTGCCTCCTCCGCTCCCCCTGTCCTGAAAGGCGGCCCCACTAGGGGCGTGGGAGGGAACCTGAGCAACGGGGAGGACGCTCACGAGTTAAAGCGGCCGGGGGAGGGAGGATGCCACTGGCAACTCGGGGTCGTCGGCGTCACGTCGGACTCTGGGTGGAGAGGAGCTTCAGGAGGCCGCTAAAGCTGCGCGCTACCTGCCCCGTTCCCCCACGGCTGAGAAGACTTGACACCTCCCCGCCGTCCCAGCTGTCGCACGCAGCTCCCGCCGGTCGCTAGTGTCCCCGCCGGCGCCCCCTCCGCGGGCCGCAGGTGAGCAGAGCCGGGCGCCGCCCGGAGGCATCAGGTGTCGTGGGAACGGCGCCCGCAATGCTCAGGGAGAGACCGCGATGCCGAGAGCCGCAGGGGACACAAAGCGGGAGGGTCGGGCCCCCGGCCGTCGGTACCATGGAGGGCACACAGGTGGGAGCGGGGTGCGAGCTACAGCAGTTTGGCACAGCCCCGGCGCCGCCGCCGGCCGAAGGTCAGTGGTGGCGCCGGCAGGGGGTGGGCACCGGCCCCGCGGGTTTGGTCGGCGCGTCCCTGCGGGTCGGTTCTAGTCCCAAGCTGCAGCAGGCGGGGGCTCTGCTCCTGGGCTCCCGCCCAGGCCACCGTCCACCGGGAAGCCTGCGGCAAGGACTGCGAGAGCAGGAAGCCACCGCGTCCCGCAGCCTCGGGCCCTGGAGACCTGCGGCGCGGGCTGTCTGGATGCCGGCCAGGGCCCGGGGACGGTCTCGAGGTTGCTCGGCCGGCCTCTCTCAACTCAGACTGTCCCTTCATTAGAGGTGCGGGGGGAGGGGCGCGGATGCAGGTGGGGGCCGAGCCGGGGTCCCTGCGCGGGTCCAGCGGGCCGGGCTGACTGAAGAGCTGGGCACGCGCGGCCGCTCCGCGCCGTCGCGCCCTTTCCCGTGCGGAATGCCAGGCCGTCTGAAAGCTTGTTTAAAAAAAGGAATGAAGGAAAAAGGAAAGAGAGACAGAAGTTTTGTGTCTGGTGAAGTGGAAAAGCGCTTCTGAGGAAACGAACTTGCACTACTTTGTCGCCAACTGTGAGGTTTTTACTATTTACGCGTATCCCGAGCTTTCTCTAATTTTCTGCAGCTTGATCCAGTTAAGCCTCTGACCGCTGTGCCTAACTAACCTCTGCGTGTCAGTTTGTCCCTTCTAAGAGCGTGCCTAGTACCTCGGGTGGACTCTCCGGACGGGCCCCTTGCCCACCTGCTCCCGGCGCCGCTCGGGTAGGCGTGCGGGGCGGTGCGGGCACCTCGACAGCCGCGGGGCCCACGGTTGGCAGCTTTTAAAGTGCACCCTCTGAAGGGCCTTTGAGATAGGATAAAGCTAACGTTTGCAAGTTTAGCGGTCTGTCCTTGTGCATGAAATGTCTTGCTTCTGGGACAACTCGGTGTGATGTGCTGAATAAATTAACGGCGGTTGGCTCGTTTTCTCTCGGTTCCTGTGGTTTCCTGTTACACGGTGTGTGGCTAGTTTGTTTAGTTCTCCCCGTATCAAAGTGGAAAGGGCTTAATGTCAAAGCTGTAATTCACCAACATGCTTTATTATTAACAGCTTCATTATAATGTGGATATTCATATGTGAGCTTCGCTGAACATGAAATCACTTTCCTTTTAATTCCCACGGGTAAAGTCTCCTTAAATGCTGGTTAAGATATCCTACCTTACTGAAGAAGAAAATAAAACTTTTTGATTAAAGAGCCTAAGGAATTAATAACTTTTTTCTTTCCTTTATGTCTTTACCTAAGAATTATTGTTATTTATACTTTGACAAGCATCTTAACACACGCATGTATGAGCCACACTTTAATGAGTTTGGTCATAATTATTTCATTTTGAAGGTAGGGCATATGCTATATAGTATATATGTTGTATGCTTTATTCATTCAATAGTTTCTTACTAATCTTTTCATTAATTAAGAGTTTAAAAACTTTCCCATGGCTAGTGTTTGGAGAT
Organism: Avahi laniger; assembly: GCA_963575035.1. Classification (NCBI taxonomy): domain Eukaryota; kingdom Metazoa; phylum Chordata; class Mammalia; order Primates; family Indriidae; genus Avahi; species Avahi laniger. Next base: position 6,740 of record CAUYSK010125528.1, read on the forward strand.
GCTGGGCTTGCTTAGAATGTTTGAATTGAAATCAAAAGTGGGATTCTAGACTTGAAAAGCAGTGTGGTACCTAAACAGTGACTTGTCAGATACTGTATGAATACAGGTTAAATCCACCCCTCCTTCATCACTGAGGGCAAGTTATTGTAAAAATATCAAACAAAGCCAGGCTTTCTATTCTGTATGGAAGGAATCTACTCTCCTGGTGGTTTGAGGTATTTTACTTTGAACAGGTTTCCATAGTGTCAATCTTAGTCTGAGGGAAAATCCAAGATAGGTCCCAGTCTCTGGAGTGACTTCTCTATCACTTTGGAAAGGCTGGCTATGAAGACAATAAAACTAGACTGACCCTTTTCAAAGGGACAGGGAAAAAAAAAATCCAGACAAAGCGATGCTGCTGATTGGGAATTAGACTTAAATTGAGCACCTACTTTCCCCTTTGTTCCTGAGGTTCATACAGTCCCTTATGAACCTTGTTGGCTACTTAGGAAACTGCTCTGTCTGCTGTGGGTGTTAGGTAAGTGAGCCTGCTTAGTGCTAGGGCTTTGTTTGCATTTTTATTTAATGATTGCTAAAATCATAGAAGGGTGGGTATTGTTATTCCCATTTTTGCAGGAAAGGAAATTGAGGCTCAGAGAGGCTAAGTGACGTGCCTCAGGTCACAAAGTGTCAAGTCATAGATCCAAGATTAGAAACCAAACTGGATCTTGGTTCTCTACACTACACCTTGCTACCTTACATTTTTTTTTATTTTTCGATAATCTGATGAAAGTTTTCATTTCTCCACAGAAAAGTGCCCATATCCACATATATGAAATTTTGCATGTAATTTCAGGGTCCACTTGCTCTCTAACGTCCTTCCCCGGGCTCTCAGGTCTCCAATTCCTGCTCTAATTGTATCTATTACTGAATAAGGCAGAAAGCATATATGCACATATCTTTTACTGATAGAAGCAGCTCTTGAATTTGGTAACTTTCAACTAGTTGAAAATTCACTTAGGAATTGAAACAAATAGAAAAATGACATCTTACATTCTAACTGATTCTGCAAACATCAAAAGTGCAGTTTAAAGCAATGGTGCTTATTTGAACCAGATCTTTTTAGTTTGGGCTTCTACCTGCAATAGCAAAGAATATGGACTTGTGCCTTTAGTCACTAAATAGAAATGTGGGTTTGTTTTCCTCCCTAGAGATGGAAAATTCCGAGGTGGTTGTAAATAGTTGCAGCTCTCACGAAGAGGAAAACCGCTGCACTTTCAGCCAGCATACATCTCCATCTGAGGAGCTTCTATTAGAAGACCAGATGAGGCGAAAACTCAAATTTTTTTTTATGAATCCCTGTGAGAAGTTCTGGGCTCGAGGTAGAAAACCATGGAAACTTGCCATACAAATTCTAAAAATTGCAATGGTGACTATCCAGGTATGCATCTCAGATCATGAGTTTGGTGAAAGCCTCTTTTAATAACAAAGGAAACTATGTACAGTGATTTTTATAACTTTAACTGTATGCATAATGGGGAAGAATAAAAAATAAGGAAACATACTATCTTAAACCCTTTTCTCTTTACTATTTATGAAAAAATGGCTTCTGTTCCTTACTTTTTTTCTTCTTGTCTTTCATTAAATTATAATTTTAGTTACATAATCTAATTAGTTTTTGGGAAAAGAAGATTTTAATATTTGGCTTCCAGTCAAGACGTTTAGCTGAAGGTTTCTTAATCAGCCATGGAAACCAGTGTTGCCTGACATGAGGACTTTCTTTTTCTTCCTAGTTAGTTTCCTGGGAATTTCTCTCTCTTCAGAAACTTCAAGGGTTTCTGTTACAGGCAAGTTCTTAGGTTCTCACAGCCTTGTGATCATGAGAATTGTGGAGTGGAAGAATGTGGTGTTAACACCAAGGGAGTGGCATTAGCTAGTAAAATATCAGACTGAGCTTTAGTTCAAAGGGAAATTCTGAATCTCATTTCCTTGGCTTCTTTTAACATTGTTTGAGAAATCATATTTTGTCATTCGTATATGTACTGGTTGTGATTTATTCTTATGAAAATATATTTTCCTGCTGGTGAGAGTAATTGTCTCTTGTTAAAAGCAAAGAGGTAAAAATAAAAGCATATTTTAGTGAGAAAAAATAAATGGATTAGGTTTATTTTTATTATTGCTTTATCTTCTTAACTTGGTAAAAAATACATAAGTAAATAAATAAATTGTATTAAAGGAGAGATTTTTTTAAAACCCTGTCATTACTATCTTAACTGCTTATTGAGAACAACTGCTTATGATTGTTAGGCAATTTCTACAATCATTTGAGGTTGGTAGAATTCTTGCTTGTTTCTAATACCAGATGTTGTATCAAGGGAAACAAACATTTGAGTAACTACTTTGTTCCAGTACAGTATTTCATTGAATTCTAATAACATTCCTATTGAATAAATGCTTGCATCTCTCATTTTACAGAAGAGAAAACTGATGTTTACAGAGGTCTCTAAAAGTCATATGGCTAGTCATTGGCAAAATTGAGACATTAGAGGCAGGCACTCTCTCTAATATGTCACCCTGAAAGTGGATGTTCAATTCTCAATATAGTATTTGGCAAGTTGAATTTAAAGTTCTTAACTTCCTTGTGATAATACAGTGTGTCACAATCGTGAAAAGTTTATGTGTCTTATTTCTTATAAGGGGGAAATACCTGTCTCAGTTGAACATGAGTATTTTCTACTTAGAATAATAAAAGATACTACTTGAGTATTGCTGGGTACCAGGCTAAGCATTTAACAGATATCATCATGTTCAATTCTCAAAACAAATTAGAGGTAGGTAGTGGTATCCCCATTTTACAGATGAGAACACGGAGGCTTAGTAGGGTAATATACCTGTCATAGTCAGGAAACTGGAAGAGTAGAATTGAGATTCATATTCAGATTTATTTCCTCTAAGACTTATGTTCTTAATTACTCCTTAATTTTTAGGGAGCTCATCTAACCTTACTGTGTATACTAGGGTGGACAAGAGGAAGACTGGCCAATGGTTAAGATATTAAGCCTATTAGTAATAATCATGTAAAAGGTGTTTAGATAACTGAGGATTTCTTAATTGCGACGTTGCCTTAATCTATATCTGAGCAATCAAACAAATACTGCACAAAGGCAACTTTGTAATTGAGCAGATGAGGGTGACTTGGTGACAGATTACCTCTTTTCAAGGCTTTCTGTTAAGTTGTAGATTTTGTGTCTACAGCAGCAAAAGAAAGATGTCTACAGTAATAGGCACCCTACTAAAAATTTCCCTTTTCCCACTACCTGGCTCAGTCTCTGAATTATAGCAGTCCCCTCTCAGCCATTGTCACTTCTGTCTGCTACTAAGCCTTTGATGACAGAGACCAGTTGTCTTCTAATTGTATATCCTCCCCCTGGCTCAGTGCTGACACATGGAAGGTATTCATGTATTTGAATGATTGGTAAGAATATCTGTGGGAATTCTTTGGAGGCTTTTTGGTCACCACCTTCAATAGATATAAAATCCCTGGAATATCAAGCTATCATCTTATTGGGATTTAAATGAGGAAACTTAGCTTAAAGAGGCTCTTCAGAAATGGGGGTGATGATATGTGTGGAGTGCAGGCCATATATCACAAGCAGAGAGGAGAGGGGAAAAAATTAGTCTATTCTCTGTATTTTTCCTGATCAGACCCTGGATTACTTTGTGTAGCAATGATAAGGTGGATAGAGACTGGATTTAGCCTGTCAGATATGGGTTCCAATTTTGACTATATCCACATTGCCTAGTGATTTGACTTGAAAAAATCATTTAACTTTTCTGAGTGTTTATGTATGCATCTGTAAAACTGTTGTATTAGGAACCATAATGCAGGATTAGTAAAAGAAAAGTTCCTGAAATAGTGTATAGCCAGCCCACAGACTATATCCCACTTTCTATATAAAATATATCCTGCCTCACTCTGGTAACTAAGTCAGAGTATAGTTAGAGTGTAATTTCTAGTTACAGCGTGTATGTGGCATTGGGAGGGAAGAGAAGATGAGAGACCTGGAGTAAAATAAGCTTTGGGGTTTGATTGAAAGGCCTTTTGTTAATACAACGGCAGTGCAGTGAAACAACTTTTTTGTGTGTAAACAACTGAGTTTCATGTAAAACTCTGAGGTCAATCCTGCATGAATATCAAGGATGCATTATGTTACTATAATTTAGAGATGCATTGAAGGGATATTTTCTATTTTTGGTCTTATTGTCACAGTTTTGGTAATTGGACCTAGGAATATAATCTGGTCATAGGACTTGGACTTTCTTACAGTATGTTATCGACCTGCTGCAAAACCTTCTTGATGTCCTAGAGAATTCATTTTAAACTCTTCAACTTGCTGTTCAAGCCCCTGCACCCTCTGCCTCCGCTTTTTTTGCTCACATTTTTCTACCTTCTCACCTTTTCTTTTTTTCTTTTAAGCTGGTCTTTTTTGGGCTAAGTAACCAAATGGTAGTAGCTTTCAAAGAAGAGAACACTATAGCATTCAAACACCTCTTCCTGAAAGGATACATGGACCGAATGGATGACACTTATGCAGTGTACACACAGAAGGATGTGTACGACCAGGTCATCTTCGCAGTGAACCAGGTAAATCAAGCGCATGCATTCATTGCTTGGGAGAAAAAATAGACTGGAAAAATGGTAGCAATATTACATACTAACCAATAATCAAGTGTAGAAGGGTGAACATTTCTGCTTGGAAATGACTTATGTATAAAATCGTTTTTAAATTGCTTTTTAAAAATATTGTCAATGAACATTTACAAAACTAGAAATTGAAAAAGCTTTTGTTTAGTAACAGAGAAACAGAAACTTTAAAGATTTAATTAAAAGAATCAGAGCTAGGGCTTGGCATGGGAGCCTCAAATATTTAAGATTACTAACCATGACTCTGGTTGTAAGTAGTCGTTAAGTCTTCAGAGCTTAATACTTTTACAGGCCCTTAACAAATAATGAGAATATTAACTTTTCAGAGTTTATATAACAAGCAAGACCTTAAAATTCACTTAAAAAATAAGGAAGGCCTTTATGTCATACATGACAATGATTTTATTGTGACATTGACTAACCACTAAACAAAAAGTAAGCTTGTTTTTCATATAGATGAAACTATTTTATTCTGAGTTTCTAATCAATTAGTTTTGCTATAAACAGTACCTTCTAAAGATCCCACATTTTGTTTTTTTTATATATCATTGAAAGTGTTCTTGAAGTCAACATTCCCAAGCTGGGTTAATTTGCAGACCATATTTCAAAATTATTACAACTCTTCTTCAGAAAGTTATTATAGTGTAATTGTGGCTCTTCATTTTCTAGAGATAATCTAGGCACAGTGAGACAGTAAACTGCTAGGATAAAATACAGATTTATGGCACCAAGGCTTTCTGTTAGTATTAGGATTGGGAAGCCAGAAATCTAT
>CAUYSK010125529.1:0-12331 GCA_963575035.1 Avahi laniger
GCCTGCTTGGTGACTTTTACACTAGATTCGGACGATCGCGACTTTAAAAAAACAGCTTTATTGAGATATAATTCTCATCCCACACAACTCACCCACTTGAATTGTACAGTTCGGTGGGTTTTAGTATGTTACATTTGTCAAAAGAAAAAAAGACCAAGCTCTGTAAAGTAATTTCAAAGAGATTTACTCTGAGCCAGATTTGAGGACCATGACCCAGAGCCGCATCCAAGAAGCCTTGAGCAAGTGGACTCGCTGTGGCTGGGTTACAGTTTGGTTTTATACATTTCAGGGAGACAGGGGTTACAGGTAAAGTCACAAATCAATACGTGGGAGGCATACATTGGTTTGGCCCGAAAAGGTGGGCCATCTTGAAGTGAGGGCGTACAGGTTATAGGTGGTTCTAAAGATTCTTTGACTTGTAATTTGTCAAAGACATGAAGCTTTGTCTAAAGGCTTGGAATGTTTCAACATAAGGAGCTGTTTATCAGAGATAAGCCAGCGGACATATAGGTTGTGTAAATTGAGGACCTGCAGGTTTGTCTTGTATACTCTTAGGCCTGTTAATGGGTTACAGAGGATGTCCCCACGAAGGGAGGGGGGAATGATGAGGCTTGTCTGACCTCCCTCCTCCTGGCAGGCAATTTAGTTTTAGGATATTCCTTTGGCCATGAGGACTTCCATTCAGTCAGCCGGTGGGGGGATGAGTCTTAACGTTTTATTTTAGTTCACAATAGTGAGATTCCATTTCCAAAAAAATTTTTTTAAATTAGCTAGGTGTGAAGGAGCATGCCTATAGTCCTAGTTAATCGGGAGGCTGATGTGGAAGGATCTCTTGAACTCAGGAGCTCAAGGTTACAGTGAGCTATGATTGTACCACCAAACTCCAGCCTGGATGACAGAGTGAGACCCTGTCTCAAAAAAAAAGAAAACAAAACAAAAGAAATGTGCCATAGACTTATTCTCAAGGGTCAACAAATTCCTTATAGGAACATTTTTATTTGCATTATCATTTCATAATAATCTACAATATAAGCATTTATTCTAAAAATCATTTTGATAACTCCTAATAGAGTATACTCTCTATAAAGGCAGAGCCTTTTTCGTTTTTACTCACTCCTGTATCCCCAGTACCTAGAACAAGGCCTGGCACATACAAGTGTTGTCATGTAAATAACTGATGAACAAATGAATAATTAATTTCTGCCACATAACTTTGTTGCCTGTATTTGTGTTACAACCACATTGGCACTAAGTTGCACTGCTTTAATTGTTAAAAGATGAAAAGCAAAGACAAAAGTAGATTTTATGCTTGCACTTGAGTCCAAATAATCTCCCTGTTTATGAAACAAACAAAGAAAATAGGTTAAACAGTTGAGTCATGGCATGGCACTATTAATCAGGTATGCCAAACTTAAAGAAATCACCCTATAACAGTCAAGATCAAATGCAATCTGTTTTAGTTTCAGCAAAATATCATCCAGCTTATTAATTAAATAAAACTTTTAGTTTTATGTTTGATCTGTCATTTTTTCAATTTTGTAGAAGCTATAACCCTAAAAAATATATGTCTAATTTCATGTTTTTAAATATTTAAGTAATACACAATAAATAATGTAAGTCAACATTAACAGTCTAAAATATTTTAGCTTGTAAAAATTGTCTTTAGATTATTCAAATTTTAAAACCAATAAAGTTGTGTACATGTAGATCAACAACTAAGAATTCATATCAGTTTCTTAAAAGACTTATTATATAACCCTGAGTTTGTTTGCTTGTTTTTTGCTTGTCATATAAAATTGCCTAAAATTGTCATATAAAATTTGAGGGGTACAACCTGATGTTTGATATATGTATATGTTGTTAAATGATTAGTACAAACAAGCTAATTAATATATCTGTTAATATAACTTCACATAGTTAACATTTGTGTGAGAACACTTTACTTCCTTAGCAAATTTCAAGTATGTAGTACAGTATTATTAACAGTAACTATAGTCACTGTGCTGTACATTAGATCACCAGAACTTTTTCATCCTGTGTAACTGAAACTTTGTACCCTGTGACCAACATCTTCCCACTTTACCGCCCCAACCCCCATCCCCTGGCAACCACCATTCCACTCTCTGCTTTTATGAGTTTGACTTCTTTCAGATTCTACATATAACTGAGATCATGCAGTATTTTTTATACTGCATTTTCTTTATCCATTCATCCAACAGACACAGGTTGTTTCCATATCTTGGCTATTGTGAATAATGACTACAGTGAACACAGGAGTGCAGATATCTCTTTGAGATGCTGATTACAAATCCCCTTCAATACATCTATTCTCAGATGTATTGCTCCAGTGGGGTGCTAGAACCTCTCTGTTGGACTCATGGGCTCTCACAAAGGTACTGTCATCTATGGGTGGTTGTCAAAATTGACGTTTCTGTTGGGAGGCAAGGGCAGAAAACTCCTATTCTGCCATCTTGCTGACATCACTCCTGAGTTTTAATATCACTGTGGTTCCATTTTCATTCACCAAAGTAGGGTTAATTTTTAAATGTTCTACAGAATAATTTTATTAAACAGAAAATTTAGGAATCTGAAACCTGGAAAAACATCCAGTCTAACCCCTTATTTCACAAATGAGGAGGCTCAGAGGCATTAAGGTAACTTACCCAAGGTTGCCCTATTAAGTTACGGAAGGAATGGGCTGAGAACATAGATCTAATTATTGCATCTGCTGAAAAATACCAAGCATTATGAAAATACCTCTTTAATGATGGTGCTACTTTAACTCAACATCCTGTTGTTCTTAAATTGATTCCTGGGCACCATTCTTGATACATTGTCTAAGTACAAAGAAAAGTAGCATACTGTTCTGGATTTATACAGTCAGATCTGAGGACTGACATTATTGTAATTGCTTGGTCCTTGAGTCAACTGGCAGTGCATCAACCATTAAAGTCAAATGCATGTAAGGAAGCAGGAAGATCTTGGCAAGCATAAATGCACTTAGGAGAAAAGTCAAATTTGAACCTATCAATCTTACAGTTTTCCTTTAAGAAAGCACAGAAAAGCCACAGTAGCCATGGAAATTAAAACTGTATCGTAATGAATGAGAGGTGCTACAGATAAGAGGAGCTGAAGATAGAATAACAATCAATTGAAGACTTTGTACACCAATAAGCATTTTAAAGATATGTTTGGGATTCCATGTAGTAGATGAGGCATTGAAGTGAGTAATAAGACCAAACTATAAGAATAATTTTCTTCTTATTCTAGATTCATACCAATCGGTGTGGTAGTGCACAACTTATATTTAAATGTAAACTTTGAAACTAATTATTATGTCAAAATAGCACACAGTAATTCAGTTAGAAACATAATCAAAAGAAAGATTCCTTTGGTTTTCTAAAAAAATTTATAAAACAGAATGAAAAACAGAATTCACAGCAACCATGGGTTTCAAAAAGCACACTTGAAGCTGTGGACTTCTCGTGGGTATTCTAATTAATTTATCAGGGTTCTAATTGAACCACAATCCTTTTGTTTCTTTATAAAGTTGTTCCTAAGATGTACAGAATACCCAGAATCTACCCATTTCCATAGGTGTTTCTCTCCTGGAATAGTTCAGACCGATAGACAATACTTTATGTTCTCATTTTCTTTGCCAGGCATCTGAGGAATGTCCCTATAGCTACCATATACTGTGCCACTCACCCTAGATTTGCTGAAATTGTCTCAATCTCAATATTTCCATCCCTTTATCAGGACCATGAGTCCCAATATTTTGGCTAGGGAAATATGATCTCCATGACTTGGCACAAAAGTGAACCCGTAAGACCACCTAAGGGGGGTTCACAAATCTTTAAAGTGGTTCTAGAATTTGGCATTAAAGATAAGTTCCTGATTAGCAACATGTGGAAGCCAGTTTCTTGGAAAGAGGATCAGTGAACAGTGCGGTAGCATCTTGCTAGGAATTTAGTGACTATGGACTGGTAAGTCAAGAACGCCCTCCCATTCTGGAGATATTGCACTTAACTAGCTTCCGCGTACCGTGACTAAGTACATCTGCTACAGCACGACAATCCTGACCAATCCTGTCCAAAATATTAGTATTCAAAGAACATTCTCTAACTGAGGTAGTATGTGCATCCAGAAACATCACCTAAAAGGAAACTATGATATTTACAGAGTAACTCAATCTTCCTCTGTCAAATAAGTTCTAAGAATTCTGGATTCTCCGTTGCTAACAACATCTACATTTGTTCTACTTAAAAAGAGAAAGCTTTGATTTTTATCATCACTTCTTTGCCTTTAAAGGAGACTGGTAATCAGTTGGAAATAGCCGGTTGACTGCTTCCATGTGACACATTCTTGTTTTCACTAGCAGGAAAGCAAATCCAAAGAGAGATTTGATATACAATTGTCACTCAGCCTGGCAGGAGTGGCTAGTGACCCTCACAATCCAGGTATTTTCTTTGGAAGCTGATTTTGAGCTTTTATTTATTTTTTTATTTTTAAATTTTACATGCCTGCCTAGTAGAAAGAAGCACAGCTTGTCCATACACCAAGAAGATATTGTTACAAACTGAATTGTGTCTCTTCAAAATCAATATGCTGAAGCCCTAGCCCCAAATGTGACCATATTTAAAGATAGGGCCTTTAAAGAGGGAATAAAGGTTAAATGAGGTCATAAGGGTGAGGCCCTAATCCAATAGGACTGGTGTCCTTACAAGAAAAGGAAGAGACTGCAGAAGTGTACATGCACAGAGTAAAAAGCATGTGAGAATATAGTGCATAGATGGCCATCTTCAATCCATGGAGAGAGGCCTCAGAAGACACCATACCTGCCAACACCTTGGTTTTAGACTTCCAGCTTCCAGAACTGTGAGAAATAAATTTATGTTGCTTAATCTACCCAGTCTGCGGTATTTTGTTATGACACCTCTAGCAGACTAATACAGATGCCAAATACTCATGTAATTTTCCTTAAAAGATGATGCCTGAAACCTCACCTTAAGTAGGTCTCTTTTCAATCATGTAAAAGGCAATAACTGATTCAACAAATGGTGCTGGGAAAACTGGATGTCCACATGCAATGAAGTTGGACCCTTATCTAATATCATATACAAAAATTAACTCAAACTGGATTAAAGACTTAAAACTATAAGAGTCTCAGAAGAAAATATAGGGCAAAATCTGTATGACATAGGATTGGGTAGTGATTTCTTGGATATGAGACAAAGGCACAGCAAACAAAAGAAAAAAGAAACACATTGGACTTCACGAAGATTAAAAAACTTGTGCATCAAAAGGCACTGTCAATAGAGTAGAAAGGCATCTTACGGAATAGAAAAAAAATTTGTAAATCATATATCTGATAAGGAATTGATATCCAGAATATATACAGAACTAAAATTCAACAAGGAAAAAAAACAAACCCAACTTAAAAATTGGCAAGCAACATGAATAGTCATTTTTCCAAAAAGATAAACAAATGGCAAAAAGATAAACAAATAGCTAATAAGAATATGAAAAGATGTTCAACATCACTAGTTGTTAGAGAAATGCAGATCAAAACTGAGATACCAGTGCCTATCCATTAGGATGGCTACTATCAAAAAAACAGAAAATAACAAGTGTGGACAAGGATGTGGAAAAATTGGAACCTATGCCATGTTGGTAGGAATGTAAAATGGTACAGCAGTTGTAGAAAACAATACAGTAGTTCCTCAAAAAATTAAAGATAAAATTACCATATGATGCAGCAATTACACTTTTGGATATACACACAAAAGAATTGAAAGCAGAGTCTCAAATAGGTATTTGCTCACCCATGTTCATGGCAGCATCAGTAGTAGGATTGTGGTTTCCAGGGTCTGGAGGAAGAGGTATGGGGGGCTATTGTTTAATGGGTACAGAGTTTCAGTTTCACAAGATGAAAGAAGGTATGGAGATGGGGATGATGGGGATGGTTGTACAACATTATAAATGTATTTAATACCACTGAACTGTTCCCTTAAAATAGTTAAGATGGTAAGTTTTATGTTATACGAATTTTATCACAATAAAAATAATAATAAAATCTTTTTAAAGGTAAAGAATTGAAGCCCAAGTTCATGACATTTAGGAAACTAAATACAGACTCCCATTCACTAAAAAAATCAGCTGATATTGCTTCTTTTGACAAGAATTCTGGATTATGTATTTTCAAGGCAAATATTCATCTGGGCCCTATAGGTTCTAATAGACCAAGAAACACGTTTTCACAGCAAGGGGATCAGTTCTTAATTTAAAGCTATTTTCTTGGCAAACACTTCGACTCACAAAAAGAAAATATATAATGGTGTATCTTTTGACAAGTGTCCTTCATTTGTATCTTAGAACCAGATATTCCTCTTGGTTGTGTTGCTACCAAGAGGGAAATAATCAAGTTTTTTCAGCAAGTGGGTAAGGTCATAAGGTAATGGCCTTTCCATATAAACATTTCAATCCACTAAGAGAAATCAGATAATGGAAACATGGTCTTACTAGCCGGAAGTACTAACACCAATAACTTTCTCCATGGACTTGCCGACTCTGGACATCAAGGTAACCACATTTGGAAAGAGAGGAAAACATCCCAGAAAGAAGAAAGCCAGAGAGAAGTGTCCCAAATTTTGCATATAAACTCTGCCCAAATCTCTGGCTGACTCTTAAACCATATTTGCACAGAACAAACTCTAATCAGCCCTGATAAGGCTAAAAGAACTGAACTGAAATTAAAACTATTGCTCTCCACAGGGAAGTTCAAATTTTCAGTTTAAGCTGAGCCAAGTTAACTGCTTGGTAAAACAAAAGAAATCAGTATCTTCAAAAAAATATAATAGGACTGATGTCACAAAAAATATGAGAGTAGGGAACTCTAAAACTCCATCCCTTCATTAAAGCAATAATTAATCTGACAAAAATGTTAGAATCAACTTTTCAGAACTATGGAATCTAATAAAAAATTTACAACAATGAAGGGAACACCTAAAGAAAGAAACTGCTAAATTTTCATAAAAGTGTTGCAAAATTTTAACCTGTCTACCATCTCCCACTTCCCTGGTCAGGTAGGGGCCATGAAAATGGGGGCCCACATTTCTGGGTCAGCTTGCTAGTGCCAAAAGAATCAATATGGACCTTGTTCTCAAAAAACTGTGGTTGCGTTTTGACATATCTGGTGGCTTCCTGAGAGATCTGCTCAGGGGCTTGCCTTTTTTTCTTTTTCTTTTTCTTCTTTCTCTTTTCTCACACACACTGGAGCTTTCTCAGGGCTGAACTATGGTAAGTATATGAAATTGTACAGCTCTTAGGAAAACAATTTGGCACTTCCTTGGAAAGTGAAACATCGATATACCACGCAACAGAGCAGTTGCACCCCAAGTATATGTATTTAAAAAATTGAAAATAGGTGAGCAAACAAAAACTTGTACATGAATGGTTCTAGCAGCACTATTTGCAATAGCCAAAAGGTGGAAACAACCCAAATGTCCATCAAGTGATGAGTGGATAAACAAAATGTGGTATTTCCATTCAATGGAATATTATTCAGCCATCAAGAGTAATAAAGCATTGACACATGCTATGACATGCATGAGCCTTGAAAACATTATGCAAAATGAAAGAAGCTAGACCCAAAAGGCCACATATTGCATATTCTATTTATATGAAATATCCAGCATAGGCAAGTCCATGGAGAAAGAATGCAGACTAGTGATTGCCAGGGTATAGGGGTGGGGGAATGGAGAGTGAGTGATGAACTGGTATAGGTTTCCTTTTAAGGTGATGAAAATGTTCTGGAACTAGATAGTGCCAGTTACACAACACTGTAAATGTACTAAATGCTAATGAATTCTACTTTAAAACAGTTAAAATGGTGAATTCTATGCTTTATTAATTTTGCCACAGCTGGGCATGGTGGTTTATGCCTGTAATCCTAGCACTCCGGGAGGCTGAGGAGGGATGATCACTTGAAGTCAGGAGTCTGAGATCAGCCTGAACAAGAGGGAGACTCTATCTCTACTAAAAATAGAAAATATTAGCTGAGCAACTAAAAATAAACAAAAATTAGCCGGGCATGGTGGTGCGCACCTATTGTCCCAGCTTCTGAGGAGGCTGAGGGAGGAGGATTGCTTGAGCCCAGGGGTTTGAGGTTGCTGTGAGCTGGGCCGACACCACGGCACTCTAGCCTGAGTAACAGAGCAAGAATCTGTCTCAAAAAATAAAAAATATTAAAAATTTTAGGCCAGGCGTGGTGGCTCATGCCTGTAATCCTAGCACTCCGGGAGGCCGAGGCAAGTGGATCATTTGAGCTCAGGAGTTCGAGACCAGCCTGAGCAAAAGCAAGACCCTGTCTCTACTAAAAATAGAAAGAAATTGGCCAAACAACTAAAAATATAAAAAATTAGCCGGGCATGGTAGCACCTGTCTGTAGTCCCAGCTACCCAGGAGGCTGAGGCAGGAAGATCGCTTGAGCCCAGGAGTTTGAGGCTACCGTGAGCTAGGCTGATACCACGGCACTCTAGCCCAGGCAACAGAGTGAGACTCTCTGCCTCAAAAAAAAAAAAAAAAATTGCCAGAATTTTAAAAACAATAACAGAATCCAGAGTCTCAACAACGTATTTTCCACAATGTCCAGGATAAATCCATTTAACACAGGAAGAAACAGAAATAAAACACAACTAATTCTCAAGAGAAGAGACAATAAATGAAGTGTAACCTCAGGATGCTGGAAGTAACAGAAAATGGTTTTAAAGCCATTATAAAGTATGTTTAAGGATGTAAAGGAAAATACATTTATAATTAATAAAAATGTCAGAAATCTCTTTAAAAAATAAAAACTATACAAAAAATAGAACTATTGAGCTAACAGTACAACATCTGAAGAGATATTTCATGAATAGGAAGACTCAATGTTGTTAAGCTGTGAATTCTCCTAAACTTGATCTATAGATCCAATGCAATCCCAATCAAAATACCAGCAAGTTATTTCATGGCTATTGACAAATTGATTCTAAAGTTCATAAGGAAATGCAAAAGACCATGAATGGCCCATGCAATAGACTATTGAATAGAATATGAAATATAAGAGCAAAATCAGAGGATTAACACTACCCAACTTTAAGACTTACTATAAAGCTACAGCAATTAAGACAGAATGGTTAACCTAAACATCTGTACCCCCATAATATGCTGAAATAAAAAAATAAAATAAAATAAAATAAAAGTCAGCATGGTATTGGTGAAAAAATAGACAAATAGATCAATGGAACAGATCAGAGAACTTATATGAGGTAGCAAGGATGGTCAAATTTATACCACAGAAAGTAGAATAATCATTACCAGGAGCTAGGGGGAAGCGAGAATAGGAAGTTATTGTTTAATGGGTACAGAATTTCAGTTACATGAAAATACAAAGGACCTAGAGTGTCCAAATTATTTCAAAATAAAACAACAAAATTTGAGGACTTACACAACCAGACTTTAAGACTTATTATAGAGGGCCAGGAAAATGATGGATCAGTGGTGACCTCCTGGCTCTCTGCTCCCAGAGTAGGAGGTGAAGAATGCGGACAGCTACACATGAGTGGATGGCTCTCCCACAAGAACAGCATCATGAGTCTGCAGAGAAGCAGCACAGGACAAGCAGTGCTGGGAAAAAAAAAAAAGGTAAACTGGAAAATCAACCGCAAAGTCTGGAGAATGTGAGATATACAATAGGGAATGGAGCGTGGGACGGCCAGCCAGTGTGATCTGACCCATAGGAAGATGACTCTTCCTCCACCGACCTCCACATGCACTCAGGCAGGGAAGCACCTGAAGTCAGGGCCAAGTTGTGGCACAGGATGACAGGCTGTGTGGAGAAGAGACAATAGTGGGAAACATTTTGAACTCTCCAGTGCTCTGTGCTAGGTCCGCAGTGGGCGGGAGAGGGACTGGTCTGAGTGGACACTTCCTGGATCTGCAGGAGGAAGTTTGGAGACAGGCACCTCGCCTCAGGCGGTCAACGGGAGCAGAACATAGGAGATGAACACCGAAAGGGAGGCTCTGCCCCTGGAAACCAAGGAAGATTCGGCTGGCGCAGGGTGGGACAAAGAGTGCACAACCCTCTACTGGACCGAAGTGAGACAGTAGGTCAGGGAAGCAGTGGGGACAGCCGGCAGCTCATTGGGACAGCCTGCCAAACCCAGCCCCCTCTGTCCCCCTCCCCCAGCAGCCGCCTCCGTGCTGGCTCTCTGTGGGGGCAGTCGCCATTTTGGGGGTCTATAGATTAGAAACGCTGTGGCGCGTTGCGGTTCTGGGCACCACCCCTTCCCCAGCCCAGCAGGGCAGGCTCGGGCAGCGGTCTCAGGCAACGCCCCTGCCCCTGCCAGACAGAGCAGGCCTCTCCCTTGGAGGAGGGGAGTAAGGAGAGAAGCCGCTTTCTGAACATTCCTCCCTCAACGCTGCCGCTTGCCTTTTTGTGCCGACAGGACAAACCCCGCCCTTGGAGGTGTAGAATAATAAGAGAAGCCACTTTCTGGGCTGGGACCACAGCGACCTCCAGCAGCATTCCTCCCCTAGCCTAACCGCAGGGGTAAACCCCGCCCTTGTAGGTGGGGAGTAAGGAGAGAACCCACTTCATGGGCTGAGATGCTCTGAGGCCTCAGGCAGCGCCCCCCCCAGTCCGGAAGGGCAGACTTCGCCCTTGGAGTCAGGGAGAAGGGAGAAAAGTCACTTTCTTAGTGCGACTGGTGTGAACCTGTGGGACTTTGGAATTAAGCAAAAGGGAGCAGACTGTTGATTTGGTCCAGCGGATTGGTTTTGACCACCTGATAAGAACATAACACTAGGGCTTGCCCTTGGCACCCAGGCCACTGACAGATTTGGGGCTTGTGGACTGGGAAGGAAAATCATAGTCAGAGTCCTCAGCAATTGCATCAATTGACACCTCCAACCTGGAGCTGCCTCAGAAGTATGGTGAAAGTGCCCTGAATAACATAGTAGCAGCACCTCTCCCCTAGCAGTAGATCAGGCAACCACAGAAGTACACACTCTCAGGCTTGCAGGTACCTGTTGCCCTTATCCCACCTAAAGTGGCAATAGGGCTAAAGTAACCCTTGGGAGCGACAAGTTATTTCTCAAACATCGGGGCACATGTATACCTCATTCGGGGGGGTTAGAGTCCAACACAAAGGCATTGGAATACCTTGGTAATAGATTCCTCCACACAAACTACAAGCAACAACAGAGAGGCTAACCCCATAGCTCAACATAGTGGTTTCCATCTCAAACTATTGGAGGGCAGCAGAGTCACACACCAGAGGGATTCACCACCTGGGAGCTTAAGCAAGGGATCCAAACTTACTAATCTCCTTTGGCAAGAGATGAAGACAACAGATCAGGGATAACTCAACAAGCTAAAACACCTCTAAGGCAATACAGGACCAGAGTGCATCTCCCCAGCACTGTCAAGGAACGTCCCTTTGGGGACTTGGAGATAAGGCCATAAACCAGCCCCAGTGCCCCCAGTTCTTCACAAAGTAGCCTGATGAGAAAGAATCAGCAAAAGAACACAGGAAACATGAAAGATCAGAGAGAAAGTCTCCCCCCAAAGAAAACATTCCATCTCCATCAATAGATACCAACTTACACAATATGATTAAACTGACAGAGGAAGAATTCCAAATATGGATTGTAAGAAAACTCAATGGAATTGAAGAGAAAATAGAAATCCAACATAAAGAAGCCACAAGAACAACACAGAAAATGAATGAAAAATTCTCTAAAGAAATAGAAATACTAAGGAAAATGAAACAGAAATTCTGGAAATGAAAGATGCATTTAGGGAACTACAAAACAAAGTGGAAAGCCTCGAGAACAGAATGGATCATGCAGAGGAAAGAATCTCAGAGCTTGAAAATAATGCCTATGTGCTGAACAAATTGGATGAAGAAAAAGAACACAGAAGCAAGAGATAAGACCAAAACACACAAGAAATGTGGGATTATGTAAAGAAGCCAAATATAAGACTCATAGGCATCCCAGAGAGAGAAAAAGAAAATACACAAGGGCTGGAAAACTTATTTCATGGAATACTGGAGGAAAATATGCCTGGCCTGGCCATAAATCTAGATATCCAGGTATAAGACACACACAGAACTCCTAGGAGACTCAATATGAAAAGGCAATCAGCACATCACATAGTTATTAGGCTGACCAAAGTAAACACAAAAGAAGCAATCCTTCAAGACTTCAAGCAATGAGGCAAAAACAGTAGATAACCTACAAAGGAAAACCTATCAGACTAACTGCAGACTTCTCAACTGAAACTTTA